>JAGDQP010000662.1:100629-149194 GCA_022664845.1 Lepisma saccharinum | reverse complement strand
TTCGTCATCCAACAGAGCTTTCACAGGAAAGAGATGGGCAAAGTAACGGTAGCTCATCTGAGAGACAGCCGGGATTGAGAAAAACTCTGGGTTATCTCGGTCAGAAAGAAGTTATTTGTTTTCTGTCTTTAGTTTTATGAACGTGTGCTACTTCTGCAAGCATCCACAAACTGTAATCTGTTTGACACTTTAAAGTAATTGATTAGAGACAGTGGTACTAGCACCTTGCGCATTATATCCAAGCACTTTTGAGGTATGGTTCCGAGAAGGTGTCCCTAAAGAATACAGAAGTTATACTTGCAGTACATTTAAAACCAATCCTAATGAATATAACGCTTAATTGCACCAAATTCGAGTTTGGCACTGTTAAAAAATTTCAGACGCATTCCTGGAGAAGGTTAGTTAACTATAGCTGCCTGGAAATTTCCAGTCACCTTGCAGTTTTCAGGAATATAAAGAATAGAAGCCTGAAGCGAGGATTTCAATAAGAGCTGTTCAGTTAGAAGTCCAGTGTCTTACTGCTTTTTTTTAAGTTTCTTTAACGATTATTACGTTCATTATCGTTTATCTTAAGATAAAATACACATTCAAACATCCATGTCGAGGGCGGGATTCGAACCCACATCCTTGGAGTCGCTGACCTAACGCCTCAGATATACGACTACCTCAGCCGGATACTGAACTAAACTGCCAGTGATAAGAAAGCACTAGATGAAAACAGTATAGAGGGTCAGAACTACGTTACTCGAACCCCAGAAACATAAAAAATGTTACTCCCAAAACTTTCCCTACGTTTTAGCAAATTTTTCTATTCGTCGATTAGGAATCACAATTGCCAACTACTGAGAACATTTCCCATTTCTGCTAAAATGCTTGGTCAAAATGATGGCAGCAATCACTTGATAAGAATTATATGCTTGGTTACGATAAGTAACAGTTTTCTCTTTATGCGCATATGCGAACATCACACTAAAACTGAAAACTGAGAAGTTCCAGCAACGCAAAAGAAATATGTCGGTGTTTATCATCCGATATATCATCCTCTTAAACATCCCTGAATATAAAACTACTGGATATATTAATGAACGTTCCCAAAATTTTTAGGAGTGCGCTGCCGGTCATAATCATTGAAATTTTCCATTGTTACCCCCCAATTTAACCAGGAGAATGCTGAGACATTCTACCTGAGTTTGATCGTAGTTGCTACCTTCACCTTTGTTCCTCCTAACGAGTGCTAGCCAAAAGTCTTACTTATTTCCACATGTGACGAACTTTGAGTCATAGCCGAATGTCAGGATTATGACTGAAACTTTTTTTATACTCTAAAGTTTTTATACAAATTTCAACGCTTGCGTCGCTTACTGCCTCATTGACACAATCGATTCCAACCGAGCAAAGGTAGTTTTGCGACTCCTATTCCGGGACAGGCAAAAGAAAATAAACACTTTCATAAGTCCATTACAGATGTACTGTAACCAACCCAACATGAAAAATTCCTAACTAATTACGTTTTTTTTGGACATTTTGGTCAGCTTTTTTGGAATCGGTCGCACTGTGTGCCAGTATGAACAACTATTTAATTACCGTCGTCCAGATAATTGTGCGATTATTCGCCATCTGCCTAATTGTTAACGCACCCAATTTTTCACCCTGGTCTGGGGTTAAGAATACTATAATGATATGATAAAGAACAATGATATTTATATGTGTCAAACTGCGTTTAAAAATTGGGTAATGTAATACGTAACAAACCATCATCAAGTTTTTTCACTATTCATGCGTATTTTCTTTAGTATATAATAACCCATATTACGTATAGTGCACACGTTATAGCAGAGATAGTGTTCATGTAATTGATCGATTGGTTCAGTATTGAAGAAATAAGTACGTTAGTAAGTAAATAACTAACATTATTATAGATATTGTTTAATATGGTTTGCTGCGACTAAAGAAAATTTACTTTGCTTTCAACTTAACATAAATCAGCGTAGTAGTAGTATTAATCTATATTAATAGGTATTAAATTTATGCGAAAGCAGAAAGGATTCACAAAAAGTGTTTACTGTACTATAAAGAAATATACAGGGCGGCGCAAAAGTTCGTTGCCTATTTCAATTTCTATAAGACTGAAAAAGAAAACGACTGTTAATTTCTACAATCTTTAAATGAAATTTTTGTACAATAGTTTCCTATAAGCTACTTGTAAGTTTTATTCGGTAATTGACGTCCACCTTGGTGCCCACAACTTAGTACTCTTTACAAAAGATTGTCCATGACATCCTGAAGTGTGTTCTGAACTATCCTCAATATTAACCCTCGTATTCATTCTATCAACTGTTGTAATCTTTGGGGCCTGTTCACACAATTCTTTTCAAGACCTCCCGAGAAACTATCGGAGCTGTCAAATAGAGGGATCTTGGAGGGCCATTTTAAATTTGATTTTTAAAGATTAAGCGAATGGGAAGAGCCTAAAAGTTCGGGTAGTATGGGTACTATCATCATCTAGCTAAAAAAAAATGAACGAGTGCAGTTTTTAGGTGAGAAAAGAAAAAATCCTATATCGGTTGCTGTTCATTGCTTGTGTGCGCTCTGCAGAAAACTTTCTGTAGTCACTTATCACTACGCTATGAGGAGTCCTCGGTGCAATAATCATGGATTTTCTGTACCCCAGTAGCGTGAATTGTGTTTCTTCACAAAGCCACTGAGGTGAAAATATGCTTCGTCTGAGATCCGTAAATTCTTGCAAAAATGTAGATTTTCATTGTTTTTTAATATAATGCGACTGTACTTTAGGCGCTGCTGAAAATCTTGGGACTAAAGTTCTTGCCCCAGATAAATCTTATATAGATGTATTCGAAGTTCTTGTTTTAAAATGCGCCGTAGCGGCCTTCTTTTAAAAATTTAAATAGTAACTGAGAAAGTATCTTTGGACTGAAGTTTCTGGTCTACTTTGTCTTTTACCTGATCTTGCTGTTTCGTGGTTTACCTTAAAATTCCTTCCTTCCTTCCTTCTTCCTTCAGGAAATTGACCAGGACCACCTTATTTTGCTTTCAAAACACAGTCATCCTGATCTTGACAGTGTCAAAGACTATCTTTTCCACGAAGGAGGATTTGAGTCGCAATTTTGTTTAGTCTTGTTTAGCTTGAGGATCGTAGAATTACACCAAAGTGTCATTTTCTGAAATCGCACCAGAATTCGTGTGCAATTCACGAATGTCTCCATTCTCAGGAGTAACTCGATTACAGTACGCTGCTCGAAAATGACTGATCAACTACTAGATAGACATAAATTTTAGTGCTTGTGGCTAAGGGCTATACTGCATTAGGGTGGTGTGTTACACATATCAATGGAGAAAGTTGTACTTCCTTGATATTTTCTCCACAACCTTATTGATGTCCACTATGCATAGCTTGTTTACTATTGGCATTTCAGCCTCGTTTATGACATATTTACATCCTGATTTGTTTTTTTAGTTGAAACGAAGGCGGAATACATCGTTCCAGGCGAATGGGAAAATGCATCGAAAACATTGTTTTTGAGGCCTCATGAATATGATTAAAATTTTTCATAATTTTGGATTTGTCTTCAGTTTTGTTTAACCAGACAGATGAACTAGGTATGATTAGCAATTTCAGCTTCTATCGTTTCTTTTCTCTAGGAATCCAATGTAGTACATTCGTCGTCTACCTTCCATCTGTTCGTCTAGCTATGTGACCGGCCAATCTCCACTTCATCTTCTTCGTACTCTTGAGTGAATCTTTTACCTTTGTTTGTGCGCGAATCGATTAATTTGTCTTCCTGTTCCTCCTGGTTATTCCTAACATACATCCTTCCATTGCTCTTTCTGCGACTCTTAATCTTTGAGTTGTTTTCGTATTCAATGTGCAAGTTTCACAGCCGTACATCATTACAGGTAAGACACATTGATTATAAACTTTACGTTTTGAGACACATTAGTAGTTTGCTTTTGAAAATAAAGTGTAATCTTCCAAACGACCTCCACACCATTTTACATCTATTTATTTCATCACTCAACTTGGCATTCGATGATTTTATCTACTGTAGGTAAACATAATCATCAACCAAGCCTATTATCTCTACGTCAATATTTCTTTTCTTCTTTTCAGCATGTTGATTGTACATTACTTTTCGAACTCTCATTACTCACAGCTCTTTCATTCTGGTTTGTCTGGAAAGGTAAAGACTGCGAAAAACCTTCAGCAGTCACCGTGGCAAGAAATACCTCGATAACAGGGGATTAGTGATGAGCAAAAGCAAGACGAAGACCAAGACCGTAGCGGTCTGGGTCTTGGTCTTGGTCTTGCATCGGTATCCCTGGTCTAGGTCTTGGTCTTGCTCGCCCAGTCTTGCTTTTACATGCAAGAGTCTTCCAAGTCTTGCTTTTTAAAAAAATATACGTTTCATACGTAAATTTTACACCGGATATAGGGAATAGTAAAAGCTATGTGTATCATTGCCTGCCTTAATGCGTCAATAGTAACGGAAATATATTTTACCAGGTGTATGCATAACTAGTTTCCGGTTTACCTAAGAGATGGCGCCAGCGAAAAGTACGCAGCGTATTCATTTGACACATACGTCATTTTGTTCGTCTGACATTAAACTACAAACACACACAAGTTGAGTCCGCCAAACACTAGCGTCTTTGTTTTATCGTTCAGTGACCATGTCGAAGTCTGTGCCTGAAAAATAACATTTGCGGCACGCATTGCTTTTCTTATTTAACCAAAAGAAAAAGGCTGTTGAAAGTCATCGTGTGCTGGTAGAAACATATGGTGAGCACGCTCCATCGATTAGAACATGTGAGACATGGTTTCGACAATTTAAAAAGGGTGATTTCAATGTGAAAGACAGTGTGCGCTCTGGTAGACCACAAAAGTGCGAAAACGAGCAATTGCAGGAGTTATTGGAGGATGACCCAACTCAAACTTAACAGCAATTGGCAAAAGCATTAAATGTGTCACAAGAAACAATCAGCAGACGTTTACGAGCAATGGGGAAGATCAATAAACTGCGGGTAATGTATACTCATAATACACGGACAATATGCAAAAATGAAATGCGCAAATAAATGTACAAATTAAATGGCCACAAAGATACAAATAATTTCTTACTTTAAAGACAGCAAAGGTCGAAATCTTTTCTCGACTCATCAACACTTTGTAGTATTCAGATTTAGCAGTACACAAGGATTAATATATTGTACACATAAGTTCACATATTGGTCTGCTTATATCAAATGCCAGAAACTTACCGGCTAGTGCTTTTACAAAACATACATTTTCTCTATCTTGAAAAGTTTTTTTTCATATGTAAAAATCGGATTGATTCTTGAATTCATGTGTTTCAGTTTTAAGCGGTATATTGTGGACTTGTAATAGGTGATTCTTAAATACGTCGAGTTCACTGCATATTTCAGAGCATATGGTACATTTTTAACATTTGCAGTTCCTAGGTAATTCAATACATTTACATCTGGTAAGACCATAAGCAGGGATTCTGCCAGGATTTTCAATTTGGGGGTGTAAAGTCAAAATTCGGAGGGTGTAAGTAGAGTTTTGCATGGTTTCTATTTATTTCTGACAACAATAATGTAAGAATTGGGAGCTGTTCTCGAAGATTTTGGGTGTGGCACCGTCACAGGGCGAGGGGGTCTGGCGGAATTACTGAGCATAAGTAAAATGTAGTTTTAAACTATACCGTCTTTGAAACTTATATAGTTGTCACACACAAATTAGTGACAGGCATTTTTACAGTGTATGTTACACAAGGATATATAAACCGAGCCGCCGTATCTTAGTGGTAGAGCGGTGGCTTAGCATTCGGGAGATCGTGGGTTCGATCCTAGCGGCCGAACATCCTGACTAACATTTTTCCTGAGTCGCAAAGGCAAATGTCGGGATGACACTTTCAACATAGTCCCTGGCCTACACCTTCCCGAATCATTTCATCTCCTCTATCCCGGTCTGAGCCTTAGATGCTTAAAGGTCATAAATAAAAAATACAACAATATGTATACTGGTAGCACGAATAAAGGGACACATTGCACCACTAAATTTTAAAATGCGCCACTGTTTGACATATAAATAACAAATTAGTGGCCAAGGCATTTTTTACAGTGTATGGGCGGATTTAGGAGAGACCCAGGGGGGCAATTACTTTAGAAGGTATATTTTCGAATGAACCATTTAAAGTCATTCTGAATGCCTCCATGCCCCTCCCAAACTATGCTCATCAAGGAATATATCACGAATAAAGAAACACATTACACCAATAACTTCAAAATGCGGCTTTGTTTTACAATCTACTAACGAACTTGCTCTTTCACGACAAAGATAACCAACCGCTTTTCTTCTTTTCTTTCTACCAGCAGAAAGTAATCGCAATGCAATTCAGTACTTTTAACAGGTATAAAAGGAGGCAGTAAATTTATTTAAATGTTTACACAGTACACAATACATATATAAATTCTGAAATGTCGAACACTTGTGAATCACAGTAAAAAGCCCCGTAATTTGTTTATTACAGCAGACGACTACTTCACACACGCACCAATTTCTTTTCTTCTTATTTTCCCATGTAATTTGTTTGTCGGAGCAGAGAGCCACTTTGCGTATGCACAGAGAAACGAGCAGGGCGAAGTAATCTATATATTTAAATTAATTATTATAACAATACACTATTGTACGTATGTAGAGGGTCTCTTCGCAAAATTATTTTTTTGTGAAATTTGTTTCTTTTTTTTGGCAAAATTATATGAATTTAATGTATATTTCACACCCAGACAGAACTCGGACTCCCTCCCCCGAAACAACTTCTGGATACATTTTCAAACCGTATTCGGTAAGGAAAAACATAGCTTTCAGACATGGCTGATTATACTTTAATAACAAAAAAAGAAACTAACCACGTAACAGTTTCGGAAGTATAAATACTTGCTTATGTTATATAGTGGAGTATGAAGAAGGAAGTGGTATACTTCCGAAACTGTTACTCTTTAGTTTCTTTTCGTGATATTACCATATAATCAGCCTGGTCAAAAATGTTGTTTTACTTCATTAAAGTACTTTCATAAAAGATTTGTCAAGTAACCAAGCCATATCTACTGGACAGAATTTTATTATTTAAAAATATGTTTGAATTTAGTATTTAGGCCTGGTTTAGTTATCGCATCCCCCTTTTCGGACTCAAAATGAAAGGGAAAGTTCTGTTGAAACATCTTGTGTCCTCGTTTCTTAAGAGTTTAGAACTCAGTTGCTCTCGCTCTCTCCCGAACTCACTTGGCGGCGTTTTGTCATTTTATGGGTCGAAAAGAGCCCCGAGGTGTCCTTCTCTTGCTTTAAAAAAGAATACTTTTAACGCTACCCTATATTCATACATAGAAATTTGTGATATGAAATATCATCCATCCGTGGATTGTATTTACTGGGTGAAGCATTAAGCGAGTGAGACTTTAAGAAATAATCTTTTTATTATTTTTTTCTAATAGACCAAAAAATACCCGATCTTTACATTACCCTCCAAAATAGCCTCAGATCATAGAATACCCGAAGGTGGGGTAATTACCCACCAACTGGCAACGTTGAGCATGAAGTTATTAGTTGTTCTCATTCTTCTGTTTTTTTTAGACACAAACCACCGCCCGGTTTTTCCCGCCACCTTTCGACGTTATGAGACTATTTGATTTTCGACGTTGTGTAACAAATCTCTCTTTCGACGCTATGAGACGGCTGGGTCTCATAGCATCGAAAATTTTCGACGTTATGAGACGATTTGAGTTTCGACGTTGTGTAACAGATCTCTCTTTCGATGGTATGAGACTCTCTGAGAAATCTTTCGACGTTATGAGACGATTGCAAACTTTATTTTTTCCCGCCACTTTTCGACGTTATGAGACTATTTGAGTTTCGACGTTGTGTAACAAATCTCTCTTTCGACGCTATGGACGCTCTCTCTTTCGGAGACCCCACGACTTTCTGCCTCCACCATCTTCACCTGTTCTACACGATGCACATGGTTTTCCACCATCGAGTGGGCGGGGCCACCCAACGCTACGAACATATGACTCACCCTGGTAATTATCAGCAGCTTCTCATAGTGTTGCATCGATGTTACCTAAAATGGACAAAACTCAGTGTTCTAGTGGCTCCTTACCCCCGGTGGGTCCTTGAAACATTTTCTTGTCCTCCTTTCACATAAGCTAGATTTGATCACATAGAGGAAAACATGGGCGCGAAATAACACTCTTTTTTTTGTAATTCTTCTTTCTAATATAAATAATGGTGATGACATAAGATTGAGCTCCATTTATTCTTGAGGATTTTGATCATTGTAATTCTATGTGTGATGGCCTGTATTATGTATGATTTAAACTGTGAAAAAATTCATAAAATCAAGACAGCATGAACAGTCAATTTTGCTCTAAAAGTTGTCATAACAGAAAACACATACGTGGCACAATTTTTGCAAAGCCATATTTGAAATCAGCACCGCAAAGTAGTAAAGAGTGGCGGAAATTCTTCATGTTACTGAAAAGAAGTTTAAAATTGTTGCCTTGTATAATGTTTACGGCAAACCACGTCCTGCACGTGCCTGCTTAGCTTTTACTCCTGATAACAAGTACCACCTCGATCAGCTCATCGTAATGATCGGTGGAATACGACCAGGCAAATGTGAATTGTGAACACGGCTTAATGTCGGCTGTAATGCATTGGAAACGATGTTGGAAGCGTTGGGTTAGAGCAAAGTTTGCTCCAGATGGGTTCCGCTGATGTTTACACAGGATCAGAAAGGTCATCGAATGGAAGTCTGTCAGGGCCTGCCGCACCAATTTAAGGTCGAATGTGACAATTTCCTGGACAGCATCGTCACCGGGGATAAGATATGGTGACACCATTACATGCAGGAATCCAAAGATTGTCCATGGAGTGGCGACATGCAAATTCCCCACCAAAGAAAGAAGTTCAAGACACAGTCATCGATTAGGAAAGTAACGTACACTGTCCTATGGAATATGCGGGGTGTGATTGTTTTAAATGTCGTGGAGCCTTGAGAAACTCTCAATCCTGAACGTTACAGGAAAATGCTGACGAAGCAAAAAGCCCGAATTTCAGGAGTCAGGCCAGAGAAAAAGACAGCCTTTTACTTTCAACATGATAACGCATGGCCCCATATACCAGTTTCGCGACCATCGAGCATTTTGCAAAATTTTGCAGGACTGTCCTACCCCATCCACTGTATAGCCAGGATTTCGCACTTTCAGACTTCCAGCCGTGGTCGAGCGGTCTGCCATCGGCTCGAAGGTCCCGGCAGGAGCATGGGTGTGGATTTTATCTGGCTGTAAATGGGCGAATCGTGACGGGCCGAAGTCCAGTTACTAGACTGGCCCATATAAAAAATAAAGTTTTAAAGTTTTTCAGACTTCCTCAAATTGGACTTATAAAAGGTGGACTATGTGGGCAACATTTTTGCGACATCGCAGTCGCAGCTGTAAGACAGTGGCTTGATTCTGCTGAGTCTGATTTTTGCGAGCGCGGCATACAAGCTCTTGTACATCACTGACCAAGTGCATAACGAATGGTGGTTACTATATTGAAAATTAACTTTATGTGGCTGAAATTTTGCCCTCTTACTGTGTTGTGCTGTACGTATGTACTGTTGTCTCGATGAAAATAAATAGGAGGCATTACTTTCGCAACGCCCGTAATACATTCGCTATTAACTACTTATTACTGATTAATGATTTAGTCTAACCGAAGTATACTATATATAAAATTTTACATGCCTATATGATAACCTACCAATTTTTTCATAAATATGCAACCCTACCTATATCAACAATTTATTGTAAATTATTCCAAAGTGAGTCACTTCACAATCAACTGTGGACAGTGGCTCATGTACTGTGCGGGTTAAAGAAACATAATTTGGAGACAAAATGTCACTATCGAGGATTTCTCACGAAATAAAGAACTAAGGTGTGTACTAGAAAGCAAATTCCCGGACATTTAACGTTCCAGTCCGGACAAATCCCTTGATTCCCGGACGGGTGGTAACCCTAATACAGTGTATACTCTATTCAATTGTCAAGAGTATCAATATGTTAAATAATTAATAATCAAAGTGTCATCAACTTTTCTGGTATTTAGTGTATATATTAACTGATTGAATCATATATTCTCATTGATTTCCCTTTTAATTTATGATTAAATGAAAAAATTACCTTATTTTAATAATATTATGCAATTTTTAGGTAAGTATCCATTCTTTTATGATCACCCTATAGTGACCGCTCATTGGAATTTATATTGTTTTGTTATCTTGTCATAGGATGAATTCGATAAGAATTGGAGGGAAATATACGGTAGATTGTAGAAAACCCGGCAACAGAACTCGAACCCATTTGGCTCGTCAAGTACCACCTTGAAGTCAAAAACACCAATCAGTGCTTGGATCATGCTCCTCTGGATAAGCAGTATGAACACAAGCTAAATGGACACAACATATGGTAGATAAGGCTTTGCTCACTCTTTCCTTCTTCCTTTTGAAATTTAAAGAAAAAAAAAAGGCCATATGTCTAATTCCAACCTGTCCCTAATAAATAAATTGCGTAATTAATCAAAAGTGCGGTAGAGATAATAAAATATGTAAGAGTAACTGACCTCTGCCCCCGACATCTGTGGCCATTAATTTGACAATTGTAATGTTTCCCACATTAAGGAGCTCACCTCTGCCCCCGTTGTCTTATTAAAAACGTCACCTTTTAACCCGTTAAGACTTCTACGCACGAGACGTCAGGCATTTCAGAGTTTGAGGGAGACAGGGGTGTTTTCTCACCAGACGTTTAATTGTTACATAATAGGAAAGACTGTCACATTTGTTGGTGTTTTTGGCTCGTGCCAGCTATCTTCTTTAGTCTTCGCAGTGTTAGCAAAGGTATGAAGAAACCTTATGCTTCGAAGAGAGATAAGAAAAGGCATGCTTTTCACGTAATCTTTTGCTGAATAATCATACGAGAGAAGGACATTAGTTCGAAACCGGTGAAGTTTTATAATTAGAATTATATTTATTACTATAATTATATTTGCTAGTTAGATTAAATATATATGTAACCATATCTATCTATCGATATATTTTATCTACCGATAGTTATTTTGCTATTTCTAGATATATGAATATATTTATCTGTACGAGATGGTATTTCGTAAGAGAACAAAACACGTGAATAATTAGCCCTCGAAAGACGTAATGAAAGTATACTCTATGTGTACGGAGATATTTTAAGTCGTAATATCGGATATATATTGTTTCGAATGGCATGGAAAAGGTATGTGAGGTGGTTTTCTGACCCTGTTTTTAAGTAGAATTTACCTTAATATCGCGTGCTTCTTGCTTTAGATGACTAAATAAGACATAGAGATAACGTACATGTTTTCCGACCCCATTTGAAAGGAAATATATCTTAATATCACGGTTTTATGAATATATTTTCGTGTAGATGACTAAATAAGACATAGAAATAGTGTTCTACATGTTTTCCGATCCCCTTTGAAAGGAAATATAGCTTAATATCGGGTGTTTCTTGCTTTGAATGGCATACGAAAAGTGTATACGATGCCTTTGGATCCTCAATTTATGTAGACGAACGAGATGAGATCTCGTAAGAAGACAAAAAATGTCTCAGAAGTCCCAAAGAAGTATTCAACTCGCATTTTTAGCAGAAAAGAACTCTGGAAATAGGAAACGAATGAATTACACATTAACCTTCCAGTGGTGTGGTGGGGTAAATATTACAAACTAATGCTGACCTGATTTCAAAGCAAAGTGATTTTGTCAAGTGTGTTAAAAGGTCTTGATCGAAGAGCGTACTTCGAGCACACATTGAGTAAGTACACATTTTGAGTGTGCATTTGAAACGTGGTTATACCAATATGATCCGGAGACCAAACAAGAGTCATAGCAGTGGTGATACTTAGATTCTCAACTGCACACATAAACGTTAGCAATAAACGACCTGGCTAGAGTTTTTTGGGATAAGGAAGGTAGTTTATTTATTAAGGGTCAAACAATGGACACACTGAATTGACAATTATACTCACAGAATATACAGAACTTACCGCGCCATTCAAAGTTGGTATTGAAGAAAAAAAATAGTGAGGACAGCTGTATGAAGGTATATATTTTTTTTACGGAATAATGCACCTGTTCGCAAGACTGGCAAGACGATGGATGTTTTAATATAAAGAATTTGGCATTTAAATGCATAGACAAGAGTTTACTGTTTACAATATTACAGAAATACAATAGAAAATAATTAAATTACTAAGAAACTAAAAAAAATACTAACATCATTGCATTATAGAACGAGAGCTTGTGAACTTCTAAGGACAGGAGTTTATAAGTGTTTGGCAAAGTGGGGTACGAAGTACCCCGACGGGATTTGAAACCATGACCACGCGCGCACCGCTTATATATTGCTTTCTAAATAAACTACGAGAGAAAATAAGTTTAATAAAAATGACAATGTTACAAGAAAAAAATTAAAAGTCACTTCCTTTTATAAAAACACACAAACAGCACGGGAAAAAATTCCAGGACTGTACCAAAAATTAAAAAAATAGAAATTTCATAACATTTCCAGGTTTAACTCATTTACTTCATGATTTACGGAACCGGTAAGTTCATCGCTGCAGTAATAAACGATCACCATTGGCCTTTATCTTTGGAAGATGAAGCCAGTTTTCAATGAATACCTATCTCTCAAATATCTCCTCTCATATGTCTTCCCAAAGACTTCTCGATTTTCGCAACGGTCTATTTCCCTCCGGCTTACAAACCACGATGGAATATAATCTTAGTTTTTCACACATACGGGTTACATGACCTTTCATTCTCATAATATTGGGTTAGTCATATAGTTTGTAAAGTATTTCATGGTCCTGTCTCCTCCATTCTCCGGTCATGTCGTTCCGTTTCGACCTGGTATATTTTCCTCAAGACGTTATTTTAAAACACTAGCACTTTATGTTCATCTCGCAGTCGTACTTCAACTTTCGCAGCTATAAAGTATTTCCAGTATAACGGTTTGTATATTATCAATTTCAATTTCCTTAATATTGATCGCGCTTCTGGACGAATAGAAACATGCATTGCTCGATACTAACAGACTTTTTAATTCTTCCGTGACCTCGTTTCTTATACTCCCAAGTAGTTCAAACTTATTTTTCGCTATAATCACAATCTTAATTGCAGTATTTTTGTTTACTTCTTCCTATGTGTTCGTCTCGTTATAACATATTTCAATGGAACGTCCTCGGTTTCCTTTTTCCACATTCCCTAACAAACATGTTTTCTCACAAGTTTCTACTAATACATCGATTACTTTGTAGTGCATTTATACCGTCTCCTCCTTTATTACCCTGGAGAAAATATGTTTTAAAATTCCAGATTTTCAAGGTTTGCTTGGATGCGTCAGGTAAGGGGTTAAGGAAACCTGATTTTACCTTTCTCAGTTTCAGAGTCTGTTTTTCTGTTGTTTTTCCTAATGACACTTGTAGGAATGAATTTATTTATGGCCTTTAGGCATCTCAGGCTCAGGACGGAATAGGGTGGAAAAAGAGATGTTGGAAGGTATTTAGCCTGGTCCTAGGTACCAACCCAGCGTTCGCCTAGAGTGACTGAGGAAAAACCTCACTCAGGTTAGGGGGCCGCTGAGATCGTTCCAAGGCCCTTTCGATTGCCAAGTCAACGTTCTACCAACTGAGCTACGGCCGCTTGGTAATGTTTGTAGTTGTATTAAAAAAAGGACCACGAAGGAATGGGAAAAGGTAGGGCCTCTATTGAACGTACCATCCTGGTATTCGCCTGGTTGGACTGAAAAAAGAGTGATCATATCAAATTATGGGGGGGAGTTTGTTTTTCTTTGTTTTTTCCTTCAGAAGATGCGAACAATAGCAGAAAAAGACAATCACCGGGAGTCCTCGTTCCAGGTGGTAGTTAAATCCACATCTCAAGAACTGGGTTAAAAGAATTACAAGTGACATTCACTCAGCACGCCATACTTTTAGCGGAAAGCTCTTCGTGCCAATCCAAATAACCCCCCCGTAATTACTAGACACAGGGTTGAAAACTGTATTATAAAGAAGCTTCAACATAAGGAACTCAGCAGAAACACTTACAATAAACAGAACGCGAGGAATTCACGTGCCTGTTAGTAAATCAAGTTTCAAACGAATACTTACGAAAGAAAGTAAATTTTAATGTGATATCTTGATCTTTAAAAATAAAAAAATGTAAGTTTGTTTTAAAATTTTTATTAGAAGTCACAAGTAGATATAATACAATTCCATTTACTGTCTGACAAAATATTATTTACAAAACACGAGTTTAGTACAAAAAATAAATCGTAACAATTTCAAACTTTATATAAATACTTATAATAAACTATTTTTTATACATACATATCAATCCTCCAGGTCCTTTCTGAATTAAACTTTTATGTTCATAGGTACGAGTCCACAAGGATACTAAATCCGAATCATTATTACTAGGTAAAGTCATAATTAACTCTTCGAATCCATCTTGTGATGATGTTCTATCAACAATGGATAAGTTTGAAAAATCACATAAATATTTTTCTACGTTATAACATCCGTTTAAGTCTAACTTTTGCAAACAAGGTTTTCTTTCTAAGAGACGTCTTAGAGACAATGCTGTCAATTCAAAATTATCTGCCAAGTTGAGAGTTTTCAAATTACATGCCTTTTGCAATACTCTGAAACGAAAAAAAATACGAATGTAACATATCTTCGATATAATAGGCAACAGGAAAAATAAATAAAAAGAAACGTACTGGGCACAGAAAGAATTATTTAATATTAATGTGAATATAGATGTTAACACCAGCGAACATAGCTAGGTGCATTTTACTAATAAAATTATTTTTTGGATATTTTTTTATTATTAATTTTGAACCCGAAGATCGTTTCGTAAGGCTTCCTGCTCACATTGTCAGGGGATCTTTTTCTGGTGTTAAATTACAATTTTCAATACAAAGCGTTATTATGTTGTATAAATTTAAGCGGTATGACAATATAACGTCTACAGTGTTACATATTTGAATTTAAAAGTATTTGTTGCCCTGGGCAGATTGTTCTGTCCGTCCGTCTGATGTCGATATGCCTCTTAAAAAACCTTCCACCTATCACTAAGTACAAATCCATTTCCTTTATTCGTTGTATTTTCACTTAATTCAATTTCCACCTATTTTGAAACCATTCTATTGTGTAGCCTGTTTTGAGGATGTAGAATTCAAGTTTCTTCAAACAGTATTTTATGATTCTTAATCGAGTGCTCTGCAACGGTTCCTTTCTAAATAACCATACTTTTGCACTGTACGATCAGTCTGCCCAATATAACACGCGCCACATTCACATTTTATTTCATACACTTTCGGCATCTTAAGAGCAAGTGTGTCCTTCTGTGTTCTGAGGAACTGTTTTATTTTCCGATTTGGAACAGAAACACACAACAATCGTCGGGTTCAAAATAGATAAAACACGTTACAGTTAGATGCAACGGGTAATTTTGTTTTATTTCCTTCCATTTCTAACACTAAGCGTTAATACCAGAGAGCATAAACAAACATTTTAATTACTGAAACGAAGTATTACTTAGACTGTATTTGCAACATTTTCTCAAATACAGCACACACAACGTAACCGATAAAAGAAACATTAGTATGTAATTTAAAACACAAAACCGCTTCATATTTCAATATGATAGAATCTTTATCATCAAGAATGAAGTTAACATTTAAACTGTCAGCACTTATACCGCATCATAATGCAATTCACAGATAAACCCATTAATACTCAACTCTGCAAAAGATATCAATATACAGCAAGCATTTACATTTCCTAATTCATTTTCACGCACTTAAATGAGGCAGAAGGGACGATAGGATATTTTGAAGAGGAACACAATGGAAACAGATAGATACGGACACAGATAAACAAAGGGAAAATATATTTAAATAGTGAGCTTCGAAGAGAAATACACAAGGGAGACACAAATGATGAGAATGTGAGACAAGATGGCGGCACGCTAGACGTAGGAGTTCGTTGGCTCGAGTAAAATCATAAATGTCAAGTCATATAAATATATCTAGAGTAGCACGGTTTAATCCTCAAAATTTATAGGTAAAAATCTAAGGTCGGTGCATATTATTAGTGTTTGTAAGGTGAACCTTAACAGTATATTTGAAAAATGGCACCATCAGGCACTCGCTTCAACAGTGGCTCTAACGGATCCAAATCGCCTACTACTACAGGTAAGACTGAAATAATGAAGCAAATAGTGGAGGAAGTAAAACGTGCTGTACAGTTGCCTGAAGTTATAAAGGTAAAAGTGGATTCTGTGGTTGAATCTGTGTCAAAAATTGTAGTGAAACGTTTGGAAGAAAACAAAGTTTACTACGGATGTAGTTGAGGATCTACGAAAAGAGTTAGCACAGCGAGACCAGAGAATAAATGAACTACAAGAACATTTACAAGACTTAGAGCAATACCAACGCAGGAATAGTTTGCGAATTTTCGGCGTTCCTGAAAAGGAAAAAGAAAATACAGACAATCTTGCACTTGAACTTTTTTAAAAGAAGCTAGGCGTGAACTTCTAGGAATATATGTCGCTCGCACCGTATCGGTCAAAAGAAATCTGGTGGTACACGTGCCATTATTGTTTAATTTACAAGTTATTGCCCGCGTGCCGACGTATTTGCACAGAAACGCAAACTAAAAAATTCTGGTATTGTAATTCGTGAAGATTTGTGTGTTTCCCCGCCTACAATTACTACAAAAAGCAATTAGGTAATTTGATCCTACTAGTGTCTACACGCGAGATGGGTTAGTTGTAGTGGTTACTGATGGCAAGAAAAACTATATTACAAATTCTTCACAGCTAGAGAAACTGTGAAAGTATTGTCGAACTAAATCTTAGCTTCGATTGCAAGATTGAAGTTGGATCGTCCCCAGCACTGCTTGATACCCTCCACAAGTGTTGCAATCGACTGTGCACATCTCTGTCATCGACTTGCCTTCCAAACTCGAACTACGAGAATCAAAAGTATTTTCAGCCATGTGCTAATTATGATTATTTTAAAGTATTTATTTAAATCGTAGCATTCTCATATTAGTATTTTTCACTGGAGCTGTTAAACAAACAAACAAAACAAAAAGTTAGTAATTGCTGAATGGAAAGTTGTGAATTAGTGACTTTTTCATTGTGTATAGTTTTGATACTTTCTGCTATAGTGTACGCTCATGTTCATATTGTATTTAGTATGTGTTTTATTATTTTTTTAAAATTTTTTTTTCCGTGTTACATATGTGTCCCCTTGTCCCTAGAGAACTAAAATGACGATAGTGCTACTAAGCATTTCGGCATTGGACCACACAATTACGTTATTAACAAGATTTGTTTAGCTATGTATGTCACGTACATGTGCTTGTATATGATAAAAAAGCATATCACAATTGGTAAATTTCACAGTGTTAGTTTACAAGAGCAATGCCAGTGTTAATAGTAATTCGTATTATTCAATATCAGATCCCAGACTCCGATGATGATGGTGAGAAAAATGTTTATAGTGATCAACATGCAATGCCTATAGGTCACTCTAATACTTCGCTAAAACAAACTGCAAATTTTACTATCATGCACGCCAATGTACGTTCCCTTGTTCCTAAGTTGGATGAAGTGAGGCATTTAGTTCTCAGCAACCAATGCACAATTTTCGTAGTCACAGAAACTTGGCTTGATGTATCTGTGAATCCCTGGCTATAATGTAATTCGACAGGATATAGGTCAAAGAGGTGGTGGTATATTATTGTATTACCATAATGATTTGCAGGTGAAGGTGTTAGACAACAATGAGTTCAGCGAAGTTGAATATATTTCAATAATTACCTGTGTTCATTCCAAAACATTAGGTATAATCTCCCTCTATCGATCTACTCTACTCTAGACTCAATATTTTAGATTTAATAACAAATATTTACCCGCGTGTTGATCACTTGTATATTAGTGGAGACCTCAACTGTGACCAACTTGTTCCACGTAAGTCAAAACCATTTA
Source organism: Lepisma saccharinum (assembly GCA_022664845.1). Classification (NCBI taxonomy): domain Eukaryota; kingdom Metazoa; phylum Arthropoda; class Insecta; order Zygentoma; family Lepismatidae; genus Lepisma; species Lepisma saccharinum. The sequence continues at coordinate 131,039 of JAGDQP010000662.1, read as the reverse complement.
TTTACAAACTATTTTAGATAACTTTAACCTCATGCAGATAATAGACAAACTGAGACAGGAGAATCATTGCTCAATCTGTTTATTACAGATAACATGAACACAATGTTTACACATGGAGTTGGTGTGCCTGTCAGCACATCTGATTATTCTCTAATTTACGCGAAACTCAATATAGCCAATCCAAGTAAAATGTTACCTGAAACTATATATTACAGGAATTTTGCATCGGTAGAGGAACACCAATTTAACACTTCTGCACAATCTATTGATTGGAATATCATAACATTCGAAAAATTAGAAGGCAAAGTTAATTTTTTGCATATCTCCTTAAGAGATCTTATGGATACATATGCGCCTTTAAAACTGTAAAAATTAACCAACACAAACTTTCATTCATTTCAAGTAATACTAAATTGTTAATGAAACTGCGTGATGGCGTGTTCCGTAAATTCAAACGAACCAGACTGCAAACGCTTTGGGAAGAATATAACGGTTACGCAATTTCACTACGTCACTTATTCGACAAGAAAAAATGTCATATGCTTCATACCACATTAACAATGGAAAAGATAATACACATAAATGGAAAACTCTGCGTGAACTTGGAATAGGAAATAACTCACCTCAATCTATACCGAAGGAGTTTAACGACCCGAATGTTATGAACAATCATTTCGTGTTAGCAACTAATGCCCTTGTACCTAAAACTGATCTTCGTCCACAGATCGCATGGTATTCTAATAATCTATCTCAGAAAGTTAAAGAAGGAATTTTCCCTACTCCCCGTAAATGAGAATGACGTACAGAAGGCTGTATACAGCATTAAATCAAATGCAGCAGGGTTGGACGAAATAACAACTAAAATGCTGAAACTCTAATTACCGTTCATTCTGTCACCACTGACACATATTATAAATTACTCTTTTAGTACCGGCTGTTTCCCTAACGTATGGAAACAAACTAAGGTGCTACCACTGTCAAAAAAACCAACTGTCACATCACTTAATGAGCTACGACCAATATCTGTAGTACCAATCTTGTCCAAAGTGACTGAAATAGTTGTTTCGAAACAACTGAATACTTTTATTGATATCGAAGGTATTTTACCTTCAGTTCAGTCGGGATTTCGAGGTTCTCATAGTACGACAACAGCTCTCTTAGAAGTTATCGATGAAATATTACATGCGTTGAATGATTCGTTTGTAGTAGTTTTGGTTCTTTTAGACCTACCAAAAGCCTTTGAGTTAGTTGAACACGATATTCTTCTTGCGAAAATGAAGCACTATAATGTTTCTACTATAAGTATTGATTGGTTCAAATCATATTTACAAGGTAGAGAACAACGCGTTTTTCTCAAGTCTCCTGATATTAAAATTTCTGAGCCCTTGTCTCTGAAAAGAGGCGTTTCTCAAGGATCAATATTAGGCGTAACTTTATTTTCTTTGTATGTTTCAGATTCAGCTTCAGTTTAAAAACGCCCTAATTCACTGTTACGCAGATGACACGGTTATTTATTAAATCCTCACCATGAAATATGAAGCGAACAATAGATCTTAATGAAGATCTGCAAAATATACACAATTGGTGTAGCGAAAACGGGTTAGTCATCAATCCATCAAAATGTACCTATACAGTCATAGGGAGAGCTACCTAACTTCAGAAACTGAAGACATCGGAACTAAACATAAATTGAGTAACTATACCTTCAGATATTAATCTAGTATTAAAAACCTTGGATTATTAGTGGACATAAATCTTAACTGGAATCCTCATGTAGCTAACGTATGCTCAGGTGCACTAAATAACTTATGATGTCTATATACAGTAGATCACGTGACTTGCTCACGGCAAAAACAAAATTGTATCTAATACAGACCCTAATTATGCCCTTGTTTGATTACGGTGATGCCGTATATGGCTCTTCCCTTCAAATCAACAAAATCAGATCCATTCAAAAAGTCCAAAATTCTTGCATTCGGTTTGTTTTTAACCTTCGTAAATTCGAACATATTCTCCCTGTATTAAAGGAGAACATTATATTGACAATGTATCGAAAAAGTTCTTTCGTTTCTGATGCACAATTCACATCATTCACAAGAAAACACCCGCTTATCTCCATGCAAAACTTATCTCTAGGTCTAGTATCCATAATTACGTTACACGTAATAGGTCAACAGATGACGTTCCAAGATACAAATTCACACAAACAAATCGATCAACATCTGTATCAGCTGCGAAAGCCTGAAATTCATTGCCAAATTCAATTGCATGTGCAAAAACACAAAATGAATTCAAAACTCTTTTAAGTGTATATCTGCTTAATCAGCAAAGACTATGCTCTTCTACCAGTGATATTTAACTTTCATATGGTTTTTATAGTGTTGTGAAACTAAGGCACTTCATGTACGTTTTTTTGTTAATTTTTGTCTTTTTTCTCTATTTTGTATTTTGTGTGTGTGTGTGTGTTTTTTTTAAAAAAATATTATATAAGCATTATCAAGGTATATTTAACTTCCATATGTTTTTATGGTGTTGAACTAAGGCACTTTTCATGTACGTTTTTTCAATTCGGTCTTTTTTCTATTATGTATTTCTGTGTGTGTGTTTTTCAATTATTGTATGTGTATTTTCATTGTATGATTTTGACAAGGGTTAGGTGCAAGAACAACTATTAGATGAACCTCGCTTGCTGAAATAAAGGAAGTTACGAAATAAATGAAACAGAAATAGAACTGGAAGTACAAGAAAGATATGATGTAGAGAGGCGAAAATGATGGAACTGGGCAGAATACGAAAAAACTAGAACAATACCATATAAGTAAAGGAAAGAATGGCAATGTCGTTAGTGATTTAAATGAAACATTAGAGAGAAGAGATATAAGGGAAATGAATACAAGAGAATGGAACGTTCATCTACGTTAACTTAAGTTGCTCTGAAACTTTGGAAGAATTTGAAAAAAACTAAGAACATAATTTACGTCATAAGCAAAATTCAGAGGGAGTAGGCGAGAAGAACAGATAACAAAGAAAACGATTGGGGATACCGTTTACGTAGATATGATATCCAGGGTCACTCACGGTTGATGTTCGTTCTAACTTGAATCTTGAAACAACGTACCCATCTAAGGAGAATTGTATTGCTTGAAGTGAAATCAGACAAGAAATCAAAAACAATGAAAAAGCTTTCTTTCGTAATATCGAGGATACCATCCCTCGTCACTTTAAGATATCAGCAACTCAGCAACTCAAACTATTTCATACGTGAATAGTACACGTACTAAAAGAAATTTCCTCTCCTTTTTATTGGGAATAGGATCTTTCGGCTTATGTTTGACAAATTTATTCCAACAACGTTGCTTAGTCTCTTCAGTAGAGCAACTTAAATAGCATGAGAACTTATTAACCACAGAAATAAATAATATGAAGGATAGTTTTACACAGGAAATTAAAATCGTTAAAAACGAGGTTTTACAAGTAAAAAGAACAATTTTGGGAATGCAAACAGCATATTACAGTCATTTTGCTTGTTAGCTCAAGAAACACGTAAACTTTCAGCATTATATGTGCATTACTTAGCCCAAAGTGAAATTAAACAATTCATGTCCCACGTTTCAACAAATAAACTATCTCCGCAAATTTTAGCAGAAGACCAAGCTTTAAAACTTGTTTCCGAACATGAACTACTTACAAGGGAACCTTACGAACCAAGTTCCGGGGATTTTCGCCGGACTGGTTCCAAAAAAGAGAGAGGACAGGGTAGGAAGTCAGAATGTGAGATTATTTTTTTCGGAACAGGAGTGTGAGAGGCAGGGGAACGGGTTAAGGTTGAACTGGTGCTTCGGTCCAGTAAAACTGTACCCGTTTTCTTTTGCCAGTTTCTCATAAACGAAAGCAGAGAATGAAGTGTAACTTACCATGATTATAGGTAATGCTGTTCTACACTAGAAGCGACTAGTGTGAAGCACCATCAGTGTTGCCAGCTGTAGACATTCGCAGTGTTGCCAGAATATTAAAAGCTCGAAAATATCGGTGAAGGCAGGGACTATAACGATGAAGTAAAAGTAATTTACTGACAAAGTATAGTTTATTCTAGTGCTGTGTACTACGTCGCCAATACTATTGTAATAAGCACAAAAAGAAAGCAAAACAACACAAAACAGCAATGATGCGAATTACAAATGAAATCAAGATATTAGTTGAAAATATATGATAATTGGTCATCAAATACTGTTGAGTTCATTGTTATAGGCACTCGCTCTCCTCTCTTCTCGCTTTCCGTTGTCAGTGGACACGCACGCTAAAACGAAGTCTCGTTCCTACTTTTTTGCTTTCACCTTTCCTTTTCTATGTCTATAAAAATATTTATGGGATGAAATATTACAATTCTTGTGGAGTGCTGATAAACCTGTTGTTCATTTTTATAGGGATTCTAATGTTTTCTTTTATTTGTCGTTTCAGGATGAATCCGAAAATGGTCATTCGCCTGCTGGTTCAGAAATTTGGCACATCTGATGACGCACCATCCATTACAGATCGGGAAATGTTCGACCAGATATGTGCCGAGTTATTGGATGAACGAGTGATCGCTGAGCGGTATGAATCTCTGATATATGAGGACGCTTCAGACCTGGATGTTGACTCAACTGATCGTGAATATGGTGATGAGGATATCGACATGACATCGAAAGCCATATCAACGCAACATGTGCCGGAAGTGTCGGATGAAGAAGAAACACTGTCATCTCAAGGCAGTAGCTCATCGTATGTTCCGTCACCGGAAAGAAAGAAGGAAGGAGTCAGCGAACTGTCAGAAGAATACAAAGAACGGGCATTCCAGTACTGGACAAGCACAGTTGGAGGAAAGAGAAGATCTCTGGCATCTGTTCGATCCAAGTTTTCAAAGATCAAATCGATTGGCGTGCTGCACACTATGAACGATCGCGAGAAAAGATGACGTCGCGCGTGAAGATTAGTACTATAAACACCAGAGTGTTTGAGCACTTCAAAGAAATGTCTGCACGCAATGCCATAATTCACGACAGAACAATCAGACAGTGGGCATTGCAAATCAAACGCCAGGTTGATCCAGATGATAAACTGAAACTTAAGGCATCAGATTCATGGATTTACAAGTTTAAGAAAAGGAACAGGATCGTCTCGCGATCAATTACTCATAAAGTGTCAAGGACCTGCGCCTCAAAAGAGGAGGATATACAGCGGAAATCAGATGAATTCGTCAGAACAATGAATCCCTTGTTCATCGAACGACATTTGGTTCCCAAACAGATCCTGAAACACAGATCAAAGTCGTTTCGAGAAAGAAATGCATTCAGGACGAACACTTCGACCAATGGGCATTAAACGAGTATACGCAACTGTAGGATCTACGTCGGCAACGACGCACTCATACATGATAATGCCTGTAATCTCAATGGACGGAGATCTACATTCGCCGATGCACATGCTTTGTGCAAAATCCAGCCGGAAATTTCCTCAAAGCAAACCAGCTGATCCATCGAATATTATGTCTTATGCTTCTGGCTCTGCTAACATGAAAAAAGAAGATCAGAAGATAATGCTGACCAATGTATTCTGGCCAAGTGTGTCTACTTTATACGAAGAACCCATGCTTCTACTTCTTGATTCGTGGTCAGCCAATACGGATGAAATGTTAATCAAATCAACAATTCCAGAAAGCATTAGTGAATTTGAATGGCATTTGATTCCACCAGGATGCACAGGACCCATTCAGCCACTAGATGTCTATTTCTTCCGCCCGTATAAAGCATTTGGCATCGGGACAACTTCATTCGTCTCCAACCCTTCACTCATTATCAGTTTTCGTCCCCAATGTTTCGAAACGTGATCAAGTATGTATGGTACAAGTCAGGATATCTGGGCGAAGAACCGGAACCATTCAGGACGCCGATGCAGTACTGCTGTGACACTTTTGGCTCTGAAGTTTGTTCATCAGATCAGTGCAGTGCTTTTTCATTCATGAGATGTGTTCATTGCAACAACACGTTTTGTCTGAATCATCTACTCATTGACAGTCTGCATATAAATTGCACTTAACTCGAATTTCCTGATGACTATTTCAGGATTCCTGGTGATTTCGCTTATTATCACTGAAATCAAAATAGTATTGGCAACGTAGTACAAAGCACTAGAATAAACTATACTTTGTCAGTAAATTACGTTGACTTCATCGTTATAGTCCCTGCCTTCACCGATATTTTCGGGTTTTTAATATTCTGGCAACACTGCGAATGTCTACAGCTGGCAACACTGATGGTGCTTCATACTAGTCGCTTCTAGTGTAGAACAGCATTACCTATAATCATGGGACGTTATACTTCATTCTCTGCTTTTGTTTATGAGAAACTGGCAAAAGAAAACGGGTACAGTTTTACTGGACCGAAGCACCAGTTCATCCTTAACCCGTTCTCCTGCCTCTCACACTGCTGCTCCGAAAAAAATAATCTCACATTCTGACTTTCTACCCTGTCCCCTCTCTTTTGGAACCAGTCCGGCGAAAATCCCCGGAACTTGGTTCGTAAGGTTCCCTTGTAAGGGACACTATATATAAATACGATTTAGGTCTACTATACACCGTTTCAAAAACATTTTTAGTTTCTTTCAACTTGACTAAAAACGTTGACCTTTTGATGCAAGTACCTTTGATCAAAACAACCTCAATGTCGATACTTTTCTAAGTCGTAAATTTGGGATTTCTATATCAAAAGATACAAACAACTAATTCTCTTCCTCGTTTTGTTTTTATATCTGGTAATGAATTTTTAGAAATTGATGAACAATTCTGCTCATTTGAAAACTTTTTATATGTACGTAAACCACACAAGTTTTCGTAACTCACAAAAGGCTAATTGTATAACAGAATTAATACACAACAATACATTTACTTCTTGCCAACTACAAACTTTTGATTCTAATGCAAACTATATATATAAATACATGGATGCTGGCATTTTAATTTCTTCTTTAGTCCCCTAACATAGAACTTATAAATCAGAAACTGGAATTTCTCATAGCAAACCATATGAAAATACTAAGAATGCTTCGGTATTTTTTCACTATAATGAATTTGAACACATTATTTTCAAAGACATGATATTACCATCAAAAATGCAAATACAAACAGCAACTCATCACTTAAGTTTAAATGACACAGAAATTTTACCATCTCTCGTAGAAAATACCACAATCCGACAATTAGACAAATTAACCGAACAATTAAATTCAATCAAAATTCAGAATAAACATATACAACATGTAGAATTTGACTTATACAAACATATTAATAATTATAGTTGTGGCAGTACTATTTTTTATAATAGCTATAGCATTAGGATATACATTTTATGTTGTCTAAAAGAATTAAAGCTCTAGAGAATAACAGTCACTAAGTTCTTTTTATCTTCTCTATTATTTCAGAGATGGATGATAAAAATTGCTTTGATGACCCTGGCAATAAGCTTAACATGCTTTATACGAATTATTCTAGTCTTCTTATTTACAAGGCTATGTAAATTTAAAAGGGCTAGACGTAGTAACACAAAGCGATCTCAAACTGAACATATAGGTCTTAACTTTAATTCTATTTCTACACCTATTACTTTCTTTCCGGAACAAAATATTTATGATGTTCCTCCTATCTCTTATTGATGATGGACATACATACAAAATTCCAATTACCAATCCTTCATTTGATGAGCAACAAACTTCACACATAACCTCCATTTCGACTATTACACCACCATCTTATCCTCCTCCAGAAATCCCTCTTCAGAAAAAAGAGAAAACTACAATCGAAAAATCCCAACCCAAAACACCCACAAAACCTTATATTTTCTCACTAGAAGATATTTACCTAATGAGTTCCTATCCTTTATAAAATGAAAGAGAAAGCGCTCAACTCTCAAATACAAAGAACTCACTCAGCAAACAATGAATAAACATCCAATTTCCCCTTATGGACTTAACCATAGGAAGACAACACAGGAGAAATATTTCACCTTATTAACCAACATAGAACGCCGGAATCCAAGGAGAAAAATATTATTTGTCAAAAACTGTCAAATATAGACATGCGAAAAAAATTTTGAGCATGAGTGTACAAGTATTCGGTGTATAGGTCTAATACGCCAGGATATGCATTAGTTTGATTTTATTGACGGCCTGGCCTGTATAAAGGAAACGCAAAACCTACGTGGTCTATTGACAAAGCATACAAATTACCTATTGCTTTAAACTCACAAACAGTACCAGATGCTGCTAAAATCATAAAGTATATACCTGCAGAGTATCGTGAATTGTACCATAGTAACGTTCAGTAGCCACAAGTAAATAATAAGTCACTCAGAATGTGACTGAACTGTGCACATAAATTCTGGAATGGTATCATTCCAGTTCTAACACTGACAAATTTCTATATACATTTCATTACAAATATGTTTCTTGATCTCTTTGACTGTATTTAGTTTATTAACTCCATATTAATAATCCGGTACTTTTTTCTTGCAATATTTGTTTCTTAGAAGTTCTACTTTTTTAAAAAATAATTTAAACAAAATAAACCTCCTCATCTTAAAGACCAATGTACCGGTAAATATCACAGAAATTGTTACGTCTTACTTCTACAGTTTTTGTAAGAGGATTAAGTTTGTAATTGGTCAAGAACTTGTCAGAGCGAGCACTGTGAAGTTATGTTACTTTCCTTTATCAATTTTCTCAAAGACGGAGTTTCTTCCATTTTCAACTCAACGATTCAATTATTACCTCTCGTTTTCGAATTTAACTAATTTCGTAATGAAAGCAACTTCGCTCAACACGATCGCTGTACTGAAAAGGAGAGAAAATTACATCAAACGTCAACACTAATTGGAAGAATAAAACACATACATACCTCAACAATTCACACAAATCAGGATCAGATATTTCGTTTCTTGACAAATCTAAATACATGAAATTTTCAATACTGGAATGTTCGAAGAAAAGTGCAAGTTCTACTGCTACTTTATCACGAGCCTTACAGGTTGAGCTAAGATTTAACCTCTGCAAGGTTTCTGGCTCAAGTCTGCTTAACACACCACAAACACCAGCTTTTCTTAACGAGTTAAAGCTTATGTCGAGATCCTGAATATTATTTACTGTAACAAGAAAAAAAGAAAACAATACTTTAATTTAACTTTCAATAAACAAATAGCACAATACAAAATCTTATCTTCTATACTTAAATAAACATACTTCTGACTCCCAGTATTTCGGAGAAGTACAGGGGAATCTTTCTCACTGCGATCGTCCTGACTTGAGAGTTTTTCCGGATACCTTTTTGTCTCACCAGGCAAATGCCTGGACGGTATTCAGAACAGAGACCCTGATTTTACTCTTCCTATACATGTCCCCCAGATGACACGATCTCAGATTTCATTTCACCGACTGTGACAGTCTTGTGCCATAGATGACTATAAAGAGCAATAATTTAAAATAAGTGAATTACAATCATGTCACGACAGATAATCGCATAGAAAGGGTCATTCAGGGTTGACCGAGACATTTTCTCTAAATACTAAGTAAAAAGCAATACTGAACTACATTAGGTCTGTTTTTTGATCCATTCCCCTTAAGCGTTCATGTGCCACTGCTATCGGTGGGAGGATCACGATTTCCCTGGTAGGTAGAGAGAGAGAGAGAGAAAGTGGGTTGATGCTGGAGTCCACCGAGGTAGATTTCATAAGTTCTTCGTACGAAGTTTGTGTTGAAAATTATCTCTCTCAGATGCTTTTTTAAGGAGACCAAATAGATTATAGTAGCCGGGAACACGTCAGAACTGTAACGGGATGAAGGACAACTTCCCAACGAATTCGGCCAGAGAAGCTGCTCTAAGATTGACCATATGGGGTCAGGAATAAATGACCTTTACCTTAATAAAGAATAATTAACTTTACAGGCAGTTTTCTGGTCTTTCCTTGCCAATGGACTGTTGTGTCTTTATTTGTTCTCCCTTTTTTCCGCTTGACATGGATAACCCCCTTCATACACCTTAAGACAAATTTAGATTCTTCCTCTTGACAGACAGTTATGTTTTGTGGTTTTGGGAACCGTAGAATCATTACGTAGTCATTCCATACTGCTTCGTTTATTTCCCGGTACGAAATAGTACACCTATGTTTCGTCACACGTAAGAATTGTTTCCAGGGTAAGGAGACCTTCATAGATTATCATGCATGTCCATTTATGATCGAATGTAAATTGCCGTGGAACTCACCTTACACATACTTTCCGAAAGAATATTCACGAAGTGTTTACAGAACAATACAGATATCAATGCAATTTTTTTCAAAATCTTAGCCGGATCCACCTTATTCAGCAGATTAAAAGGATGGATCTTTACGGTAATTGAAATATACAGTACCTAAATTCCAAAATAACTTTTTTCGTTTTCTACGTCGTTGCGCAGTTTCTCTCTACTCCCTTTCCACATATTTACATGTCAGTGTACAAAATCAGTAAGCGACGTAATTCTTTTCAATCAATTTATCACAATTTTTAACGAACAGTTAATTTCAGCAGTGATATTAAAAATTGTTCCCTATAACATTTTCAACAATCAACAATACTGTCGATGTCTAAGTTAATTTCTTTGGTTCGATAAGCGACAACTTCCAGAACAAATAATCTCGATAAAGAACTGAGGTTTAAAGTGATACAATACAATGCTGAAAAGAAGCATATGCCTTTTAACCAGAGTTGGAATTTTTAAAACATTTCGAACATTTGTTTTGAACTATGTTTTTTTTAAGTCGTGTTTAAAATATGTTCATTTTATTTTCCTTGTATGAAAGCTAGTTTTCAAAATAATTAGTATTATGGCGCCGCAAGCCTACAGGCGGAGACATAAAATGCGTTGTTTTGATTTGTTCCTTTATCAGTTGAAAGCTAGAAGCAGGAAATATTAATTTGCTATTAATAAGATGAAACAAGAAGTTCATATTTCAATTCTTCCTTTCTTTATTTATCGTAAAAAACTACCAGGAAAAGATATACTTCATGGGCATGTATTTGCTTCTATGAATACATTGCTCTATTTCTTTTTTATGTTTATGAGAAAAAGGAACATTCCACCTGATTCTAGAATTTGTGATGAATATATGCATACATACATAGAATACACAAAGACGCAATTTATTACATACCATATTGGACGAAAGCCTTTTACATTTGGGTCTTCATATTTTGTCGGAAGTGGTCACCATTTGTTGTTGTGTTTGACTTCTCTTAATGCTACCTACATATTACTTTTTAAAAAATTCCACGAGGAAGGTTCGTGTAATGTCTACAGAGGAAAAAACACTAACAACTACTCGTACAATTTTGTTTTGTTAATAAAGATTACGAGTTGCATAAAATTACTTACAACACAGAAGATTAGGTTCTATATCTGACGAAGAAAACCAAGCACTTGTAAGGCCACAACTCTGAAGAGACAAAGTTTGAAGATAAATAAGCTTCTCAAACATAACGGTGAGCGCCTTCATGCTGTCGTCTCCTAATGGGTTAAAGCTCAGGTCCAAAGATCTCAGTGTCTGTAAGGAAAAATATGATACAGTATACACACTGTTTATCACCATATAATACGCACAGAATTAAAAAAAAAAAAGTGTAGTAAGGAACAAAACCTATGTATTTTATAAGACCCCGCTGAAAGGAAAGTTGAAGTCTTCCAAGATATATTTATTTTCCCTCAGAAAGTACCGTATTTCTTCGAATCTAAGGCGCATGTTTTGTCAGATTTTAGATGTCCAAAATTAAGGTGCGCCTTAAATTCGATGGCGTCTTCGATTCAATTTATATTTTTTTTTTTCTTAAATTTTCTTAAAATTACCGGTAGCTGCATTATAACTATCAATATTTTGTTTTCCTGGTAAGAAAATGGTTAGCGGAATTTTTCCCCTTTAAATTTGCTGTTTTGGTCAACGATAATTCGGTTTCATAATCGAAAAAGCGCGGGAGAAAGAATTTTGATGTTTTCCAGTACATACTACCAGTCAAGTTTCGTTGGTAGCATTCACTCGTAGTATACAAAAAAACATGTACCCTATAAATGTTTAAATGAACGCCGCAAAGGTTAAAATACGAATAATTCGAAAACATTTTTCTTCTTGAACAATGATGCGAAAATTAAGGCGCGCCTTAGATTCGATGGCGTCTTGGATTCGAAGAAATACGGTATTTTTAATTTGTAGTATGGTGTGTTCTCCATAAAAATTCTTGTTTATCTTATGGTATCGGATGATTCAGATGGCAGTTTCCTTAACCCTAACTGCACACGAAAAGGTGCAACGATCTTTATTAGTTGTTTTATTCAATGTTCGTATCACTATTAATTTATAATTTCAATTATTTAACAGTATCTAAAATATGGTTATAGTGAAATGTAAAGTATAACTTACACAAACTATAAACAAGCGCTTCCGAAACTGCAAGTAAAAGCTTGGCTATAACTAAATACTTTTATCCGGAAACAAACGAACGAAACAAGTGTACGAAGGATAATTAAACTTAGTAATAAAGTAATTCTCAAAAATATTATTTTCCAGTGTTACGGTGTTCCAAATGAGACAAACGAAGTTCTGTATTTTAGAAATTATATGATACATTAAATAATTAACCGTAATTTACTCGTTCTAAAAGGATATAGACGAAAGATCATTTACTTGCACTAGTTGAAAAATTATCGTTTACTAGGCACTGGACAGTTTTATGAAGACTTTCTCGTCTGCACACATGCACCGTGAAAAAAAAGTGCGATATAACGCAGTATTCCAATCTCAGGCGATCCTACGTTGACTATGTTACAAATGGCTGCACATGCGCCTTCTTTTATTTAATTGTGGAAAGATGACGGAATCGAGAAAAAGAACGAGCGGAACGGAGATAAGGCTGAGAATAGATACATTAACTGTACGAACATTATTGAAATTACCCACATTAATAACTCTGAAAGAAAACATAATAAATGTATAATAGCTGAGTTATGGTCGTTTTCCTGTTCGAGCGCCAGTCACAGAATAAGCCCAACCGGAGCGTGCCCGACGTGGTCTTCCTTCTATAACAATGGTTGGCCCAAGGTTATGGGTCGTGCCTCCACAGTACCTTGGATGGATTGCACGCACAATCCGATTGTGTCGCACAAATTAACAGGGTTCTCCCCTAACAACTTACTTCCTCCTCACTTTCCATATGCTTCCCAGTGTGGGACATCACTTCCTCAGGTAAGTGCGATGATGCAAAGTTCAACGTACCCAATCCCATACAACGTTTATGACCTTCTGTCACATTGGAGAGGCTACCGAATCGGGTGGGTGATCTCCGACGAAAGAGATACCGCCCACTCGAGAACCTCTTGCTTACTTTTGGAGAGGCTTTTGAACCAACTGAAATGTCTTCGGCGAAAGAGACAGAACTCAATTGGGAACATCTTTTCCTTCACTGACCGCCTGAAAGGCTACCGTACCAAGTGATGTCTCCGACGAATGAGACAGAAAACCACTTGGGAGCCTCTTTTAACCTAAAAAGGAAATGGTCGATTAAAAAAAAAATAATTACCGATCTGAATTAATAGATATATTGTGGATTCTAAATCTTGGTTATATGGTTACAGGTCATTGAGTCATGTAATACAAATATCTTCATGTATTTGCTCTCGAATTGGAATAAAAACAATGTTCAAATAATATACGCAATAAAACCTCTCTGGTCCCTTCAAAAGGAATCTCATACAATCTATCTTTCCACATGTCCATGCATTATTACACTTTATTACATGGAAATCACACATGCGAAATATGGAGCTGCGTGCGCCAACTCGGGAACACTACGGTGGCACTTTTCTATACATCTACAAAACCAGTCTATTCGGAAGGCGCATGAGAATGAACTGCCACAAATGGAATAAAATTAGTAGGACCCTGCAAACTTTGACGAACAAGTACATGGAAAATTCTAAATGCAAATTATTCGTGAGCAGATAAAAAGTTATGAAAGGGAAATATGTTAAGCGAATGATTATAGTGAAGTGGAAAGGAAGACAGATGTACAGGCCTATGTTTAAATATGCGAAAGAAGTGACAGAATAAGATTAGGAAACTCTGGAAGTGACGATTCCAAAAAAGAAAAAGACGCATCTATAATGATAGTCTCGAGTCCAGATTTCTTCTAGCAGAGATAAAGTTGAAAAACGTGAACTGAACAAATATATATACGAGAAAATTAAATGCAGATGATGATAAACGAGGAAGAGAGACATACTCTTGTTCAGAAATTCGAAGGAAAATGTTCTTGGGGGGGGGGGGGGGGTATAACAAATAATAGAAGTATCTAAAACATTGCTTGTTTGACGTTAAAGCTTTTGGATATTACGAAAACGGAGACTAAAATGACATGACATATGTCAGGAAAGAAATGAAGGAGAAATTTAAATTATATAGGCATGGAAAAAAGAGAAAATGAATAATAATAATAATAAAACTAAATTATGAATTGCGACGAGAAATTAACATGACATGATAATTACGGAAGAAGTTTCTAGAAAGGTAAAACTTTCTGGATAATCGAGGAGTAAGCATGTTAGTCTCACTAATGATATCCAAGGAATGCTGACTAGAGGAAGATATAGAGTATTTATACCAAAGAATGTATAATCCCTTCTACATCAGGTTAAATATAGAAGAGGAATAATTTATTAGAGAAGATGATCAACGGTTCAAAATATTTCAGAAAAAAAATTGAAATGTTTTTTGAGATGAATGTGAGTGCTTTCTCAATCGAATTAATAAAGAACGGATGAATCAAATGGGGTGAAACTTACGAAATGGGCCAAGCGACATTTCAGTAACAGTGAATAACTGTTAACATTGGATAACCCATAATCTGAAAATAACAGTCATCGTCTTACCAGCGCATTCAATGAAGATTCTGCAACGAATGTTAACATACAGTGGGACGAATGGAGATGATTAAAAGGAACGACTTGAATTTTGAAGAAAAATGGGAAATGCAATTAGTTTATTAAAAGGAATAGGAGGGGGGGGGGGGGGGGGGAGAGAGATGTGATTTAGCCATCTCGAAGTAAAACGACATTCTTATTACATTGCACGTGTGATGCACAGACCATAGAGTAAGCATGATGCATTTACCACCAAGTGCCCCATTTCTTGTTGTAGACGGACCAGTTAATGATGAAATTTCACTAACGTCCGGCCTGAGCCAGAGTTGCTCAAAGGCCATAAATAAATAAATAGATTCAATTTAATCCACTCAATGTCATTGAACGCGGTTAATTAAGTACCAGGAAATTTATTTATTGTTGCATACTATTCGCTTCATGTACACGTTTATAGGAAAGAATGGATGCATGTGTTCCACTTCAATACTGAAGGTTGAAAGAATTTTCTTCTTAATATGTTACCTTCAAGAGCAAATTTTTTAATCAACTTCCTGGATATTGCAGCACCAGATACATAACTTGCACATTTTGCTTTTTTATAAGTTAAAAAATTAAATGTGAAGAAAAAGTTTCCAAGCACACTGGCTTTCTAAATTACACTTAAAAACAAATTGTTAACTAAGGTTTAGGATACAAGTCCAGCAGTAAAAACCAAGGTTACCTAAAAGAAAAATTAACTCAATATTCGGCTGAATATTTTAGGATCAGATTTATACAAAATGAGTCACTGAATTTATAATTGAATATCTAACAGGGCTCCCTTGCTTTCATAGCGATGAAGTTTAGTGTTATGGTCATCTTGGTTTTTGGAATTCAACATTTTTGACCAAAGAATAAAACTCAGCGCCCTTTAGAATCCATAAGTATAACATCTGACGAAAATTGAACATATTTTAAAATTTATTGTTTCCGACATCTTGGATTTTAGAATTGAAGTAATCTGCTTCAAAATCAAACTCATCGACCTTTGGAATCTCTAGATATGAAGTTTCAAGATCAGACAAGTGTAAAACTCGTAGCGTGCGTTTTTGGTCTCCGGATATTCACATGGTCCCTCGCAAATATATTTACAAAATAAAGTACAGGAAAAGGTTGTTACTAAAAGAAAGTATACAGGAAAAGGTTGTTAATAAGAGAAAGGATACAAGAACAGCCCGTCACGTAGTAACTACACAAATAAGTATACTTACGTTTCGTTTCAGACCTGAAACTTCCTCGGAGAGAAAGGCCGCAAGTGAATACGATAAATGTTTTTAAAACGGAAAATCTATGATGCTCCTTTAGACTACTTTCAGAGACTGCACTGCCACATACTAAGTTTGTATGACGGCAATTCAAGAAGTGAGATAAATATTCAACGATAAACTGTTTCCTTGCACATTCCGGCCATGTGTACAACTTGTATTTAAAGCTACATATTGTGATGTTTATAAAATGATGTACTTTGCACAGCAATATTTTAAAAATAAATATTTTGTTTTAATTTACTTCAAGCATGGCTTATTTATATTACGATACATTGTCTCATTGTATATTATGATCATATGTAATAAGATCACCCATTAACCATTGTGAAGTTCGTAGAATGATGCACATTGTGCACCTAAAATATGAATCAATATTTTGAAAAACGCTCGAACACACAAGATCTTAATAAACAAATTAACCACACAATTCTTATAGGCATTAATAATTAAAACAAAAAAACAATATTACAGGATTGCTAAAACTCGATAAATAAAAGTTCATCAATCAGGCATCTACTACACAATGAAATTTGTTACATAAAATCGCCAATATTTCCAAAAATCAGGACATATTTGAAAACTGTTTTTAACCGGTACATTACCATACCAGTCTTATGCACCACAAAAACTGGGTCCCATTCATCATTTAAATACTGAATTCCGTCCCATTACCATGGAAACTGTAAATAATGTAACGTTCTAATACAGCCAAAAGCTTAAGGGTAGAACGCTACATAATCGTACAAAGTTTGACGGGAACTGACTATTCTCACATTATGCGCGAATATAACTTTTAAGAAATTAATCTTGTTACCAGACTAACAGACTATAATAAGAAAAAGAAAACTGAAATAGTTTATAATTGGCTAAACAATGACAAAATACCAAGAATGGAGGAGTATTTTGAGCTTAATGCTGGACACAGAACAGGATAAAAAAGAACAACTTATATTGCACATTATTAACCCAGATTTAGTTACCTTTCCGAGGGGCTTCGCCCAAGTGGTCGCCTTGTCACATGATACAGGATTCTATATACAGGAACTTAAAATGTGTGACAATAGCAGCGAGAGAAAACAAATTCCTGACAATTTACCACAGTACCAACAGATACGACGGAGAGATACTTCACGTCAGATCAACAAGAGAAACATTTCAAGATGATCTAGAACTCCTGCTGAATGTCCTGTCTATCTGAAAACAAACTCCAGAAAGCTAATCACAATCCCACCAGTCTGGATGAGCCTTTGGCGGGCAACTCCTTCCCAAGTCCTAAAAAGTATACACAAATGGCAAAAGACAATAAACGGAATCGGTTTCAAAATGATCATAAATGATCAGGAACATTTTAGGCTAGTTCAAAATCCCCAACAGCAAATCGAAAATGAAACAAGCAACTGGCAAAATATAAAACAAATGGTAAAAACAGAAAACGAAGGTGCGCCAGAGGAAACGTCTGAAGAAGGAAACGCGGGCGGACAGAAACAGGGTAGCGAAAGAGAGAGCAGCGGAGACGAGACGAATGAGGCAGAATATCGCCGAAAGAGAAAAGAAGAATACCGAGATGGAGAGCTTGGATCCCAAGACTATACAGGACAAAGAAAAAACAAGTTACCGACGTGAAGACAACCATCGTCAACGTGAAAAAGGAAATAAAAAGCAAGAAGGAAAATGAACAGAAAGACAAGGAGGGAGAAATGAGGTAAACCCAAGTTTACGCCAACTACCCTTTATCAAAATCTACATTTAGACTATAACCTATTAGAACTCAAAGAACCTAACATGCTTATGGCTGCCCAAAGAATAGTAATTAGGTCAATACACCGGTCAAGAAAAAGCATAACCTTTCCTACTATAGAGCTAACTCTATGGCTTACGGAACTCGCAAGTTCATCGCCGCAGTAACAAACGTTCGCCATTGGATTCTATCCTGGACAATATCAAGCCAATTTTCATCACGAACGCCTACTTCTCGAAGATCTCTTCTAATATTGTCCTCTCAACGACGTCTCAGTCTTCCCAATGGCCTCCTTTCATCCGGCCTTCCAACCAGGATAGAACCTTATTTTCAAACACACGTAATTTATGTTCATCTGCTAGGGTCGTACTCCAACTTTCGGAACCGTAAAATATTACCGGCAGAATAATCGTTCTGTATATTTTCAATTTCAATTTCATTTTCCTTGATATTAATCGCGATGTTAGAAATTTTTAGACTGAATAGAAACATGCGTTCCTCGATACTAAGAGACTTTTTATTTCTTCCGGAACCTCATTTTAGCTTGTTATGCTGCCAAGTATTTAAATGTGTTTACTTTCTCTATGACCTCATCCCTAATTCTTATGTTTTATTTCCTTCATTCCCTGTGTTTCGGCTTGTTATCACGTATTTTGTTTTATCTGTTTACCTGTAGACCTATCTCATCGCACGTTTCTACTAAGACATATTTCACCCCAGGAGAATCCATGAACCATCTGTTACTATTTCTTGACATGTTTTAGCGGTGTATAGTTGTCAGCTTTACGACCTCGCAGTAAAGGTAGACATTCAAGATGTCGTCCTCTGTCCAACTGTGAGCCTTGCCGATGTCATTCATCTTCAGCTTCAGAGTGGTAATGGTGATGCTGCTTTCCCTCCCCATGATATTTTAGTTCGGGGTTATCTTCCCCTAGCCTTTATAGATCTCTCTACTAACTGTAAGGCAGCAGTACTGGTTTTGGTTTTCCTACTATCGAGCAGGTAGATAAAATCAACTTGTGGGGAAATGGGATAGCGTCTGACCCAAAAGATTTATTGGAATCGATTGACCAAATCTTTAGCAGGATAGAAGTATCACTACGGCCGAATAGCATTTAATTCAGCCGAAAAATTCCCCGTATGCTATGTCCACACTAGACAACCGTAGATATGCTGTATATGGTGCAGCTCAACGCGGATCGTTCCAAGCTAGCCTGCAATGAGTTTAGGGCATTGTGCGAGCATCAAATGTGGATGTATACACACAAGGGGAAAATCTTGGGAATGCCGGGCGACGCTCGGATCGTGCTGTCGAAAGAAGAGAACCCGATGGTGGCGACCATACTGTTTGGAAGACAGCTGGAGGTACTGGTCTACACAGAATGCCGTGATAAATGGACTCAATGCTTAGAAATTAAAATAAAAATAATAATAATAATAAAAAAAACACTAATTAACATCTACTGTCAGTTCTTCCTTCCGACAGAGAACTTCATTCATAAATCAGAACTAATAATAAGTAAATTCAACAACACCGATATAATCATAACAGGAGACCTAAATGCTAAGTCTCTGCTATGGCAAAGCCCTGACACAGACGACGCAGGCGAACTCTTTGAAGGTTTTATAAACCAAAACAACTTAAGCAACAACTTTATAACAAGTACTCAACAGAGACGGCATGCCACCGACTTGCCAGTGTGGTGCAAAATATTGCTGGCAAAATAACCGTTCTGTATATTTTCGATTTCAACTTCCCTGATATTAATCGCGAGGTTAGGAGTTGATGGACTGAATAGAAACATGCGTTGGCCGATACTAAACGACTGTTTATTTCTTCCGTGACCTCGTTTTTGCCTGTTATGTATGCTTCCAAGTATTTAAATTTGTTTACTTTCCCTATGTTCTTTCTTAATTGTTAAGTACCTATTTCCGTTAGTCCCTGTGTTTCGGCTCGTTATCATGTATTTTGTTTTTTCTATGTTCATATGTAGACCTCTCATCGCAAGCTTCTAAGATATCGGTGTTACTTTGTAGTGCATCTATGTTGTATATAGTACCCTATTACATCTATATCTTCCGCGTATACAAGCCATTCAATATTAGTCCCTTTTTTGTCCTCTTATTTTCGGAATCACATATTCTAACGCAAAGATAAACAGTAGTGGTAACAAGGCATCACCTTGTTTCAATATGCTGCGTCACATGAGCCAGATGTGACTTGGATTGAATATCTATGAGTAGCTTAGTCTATTACCATCTTGCTAGCTTGCCTTGTTTATATTGTACTTCAGTGGTAGTTAGAAAGAAAAAGTCATCGAGGTGATTTTATACTACATCCTGTCGATGCAAGGAGTCGAACTAAAGAATATGTTCTTTAGACGATATTCCAACGTTTAACAAGTAATATAAGATGTATAATAAGAAGTTATATGTAATATCTAACTTTCGAAAGTTGTGTTCATGTTTGGAAATTACCACCTAAGACTATTGTTGCGTCTCTAATACTGTTTTGAAATAAGAATCATGATCTTCAAAAATAATACATGGTTTACTCCAGTGAAGTCACATATGTCTCTATCTATGTAGGTTATATGTTTAATGCAGACTACCAGAAGTTAGACACACTGTAGATCCCTAACAGACTGCAACAACAGACTCTAACTTGCTAGTGTGCAACTATAAGTATGAACCTTATTGATGTTCTGACCCACGCGCTACTGATTTGTGAGGTCGCTGAGACACATGCTTACTAGCTGATTTTTTTTTTTTTAATTCCAAATCTTACCAGGATATTGTATAGTTTTTTTTTCCTTTTGATGGAACCATATGCTTTTTTCAAATCTATGAACAACTCTTGAACCGTCCCATTGTATACCCATATCTTCTCTAACATTTATCTTAAGGCTGGTCTAATGTAGATCTATTTCTTATCGGTGACCCAATTATTTCATACGTTTAGGTGTATTAGCAGGGTATTACTCAGACTTTGTAAACATGTTAAGAGTAACGAGGTTCCGTTGTAATTTTTCCAGTCGGATTTATAAACCAGAACTATTACTGAGTCTTCCATTCCTTTGGAAGCTTCTAATTTCTGTATATAGCACTTTTAGTATATGGTTCCTTGACTAGTGCCGTTCCTCTCGATTTAACGAATTCCGCTGGGATACTGTCAATTCCATGTGATCCGAAAATTTTGAATTTGTTTGTACAAATTTCGATTTCCATCTCGCTAGATTTGGGTATCCACGGTTCTGTGGCATAGATTTAAACTTCCTCCGTTTCTTCTCCGGTATGTACCTTATATAAGAACCTTTCCACATATCGAGAATTTCAGTCTGATCCGCTTGAATACCTGCATGTTCATTTTCAATCATCCCTAGCATCAATCACCACTGCGCCTTTCACTGTGTCACGAAATGCCCCCCACATCTTATTCACATCCATTTCGTTATTATTATCTTCAGCATTACTGAGCCGCTTAAGATTTCAAGTTGGTAGTGTGCTTTTACATTATACGATAACAAACTGATGGTCGCTGTCACCTTCTGCTCAACTTCAAGCCCTACTGTCCATTACGTTTATATGTCTTTGACTATCTGCTAATACCTGATCGATATGGTTGTGTATTTTGCAATCCGGAGATATTCATGTATATTTGCGTATGTCTTTGTATTCAAAGTACCTTTTTACAATTAGGTTATTCGTAATCCTGAAAGTTATCAGTCTTTGCCATTGTTGTTTCTGAGTTCGTGAAGACCTGACTTGCGAACATGTAGGTCTAAAGTTTATTTCCTGCCTACCTTTGTGTTGAAATCCACCGACACAATTTTTATGTTAAATAACCTTCCGAGTTCATCATGACATGTAACTTTGTAGTTATCATCAGCTTTCTAGAGTAGAGCATGAACAATTATTAAAACCGTGTTGTACCATCGAGTCCGTATCGTAACGAGTCTTTCGTTCACGATGTAGATCTCGGTAACCGTGCGGGCTAGGGTGCTGGGCCACCGTTCATGAGGTTGCATGTTCGAATCCTGCCAGAGACATGGATGTTTATAGATTTTAAACTACATCGCACTCATATCATCGTGACGAGCCAAAATCCATAGTTACTAAACTGGCCCATATAAAATAAAGTTTACCAAAAATTTTACGAACTCTATATTCTGAACCATCGGAAGAATACTGTTCTTAATGAGGAATAATGTTTCAAAATTGTGTTACTGAGTTTCCACGTAGTAAAAAGTGTATTTGCCCTGTTCAATGCTATCTTGACGCGGCTAGTTTACCTCCGGAATGTTTTATTCCAGGAGAATAAACAGAACTAACATTTTAAGTTCCTTTGCATGTCCTTCTCTGCTATGTTTCACCCTTACATTCTTGTTCGTGGTTATTTTCCTTCTATTAACTGATTTAAACGAAGATATTTGAAACGCAGAATCGTGAAATGTATACTGTACTGTTACAGATCCTACATTTTGCTGCTAGTACGACTATAGAATTTTTCGCATCTCCATTTATTTGGCGTATATTTAACTTTAATTGACATTGTATTTAAACATTAAAAAAACTAGACACAGTACTCATGAAAATGTAGGACATTAAGGTAGTATCTTTTAAACATCTAGATACTTTTGAGGTGTATCGGTACATTTACCGAGATATATTTTATTTTCAGGTTAAAAGACACTTTTTTGCGCAAGTATAATGTATCTGTATGACAAATTTGAGAAGTATCGTACACAATTATGAATAGTATCATGTGCACAAAGACCATTCTGCGAGTCAAAGAAGTAGTAAGATTGAGATACCCTGCCCCTTTGGTAGAGCATAAAGATTTTGTCTCTCTCCTTTCTTCTCCCTTGCTCCTACCACCTCACCCACCTACCCACTCCATGGACCCATCCACTAAAATGACCTCCCTATATGGTGTGAGCCGCACTTGGCACACATTAATTCATTAATGCGCTTTCTAAGCCTCAATCCGCAAAACCTTTCCTTTTGCCATTCAGTATTTCAAAATATACTTTGATTCAAAAATCATCGTCGGAAATGGTGCCGAAAGCTATGAAAACTCAGTTAACTTCTAAATTCACACGTCTTATATTTTAAATGTTTATATTATATTAAAATACTTGTGTGGTTTTTCTTTGCATTACGGGTATATTACAAGTCTGCTTTACCAAATCATAGTGACTTCCTAAAAAATAATTGTTAGAAAAAGTTTTTAAAATTTGTGGAAAATGCAACACGGAAATTGCATTTTTCGGACACTTTACTTTACGGCGCGAAAAGTAGAAGAAAGAATGAATATAGGAAGTAATTTCTTTCACAGACAGATACTCTAATTTGCTGTCTAAAGGTTATGAATTTCCCCTACTGTAAAGAAGAACTTCCGTTTTTTGCCGGAATTTTTTGGTATCTAGATCATTGTGCAATGTCGAGGTCTTGTTCAATCGTTAGGAATACGGCAAGGACATGCAAATTAGAAAGGTTAAAAAGCAGTGGAAAACCTTTCAATGTCCTTGCCCTATTCCCAACGACTGAAGGACCTCGACATTGGTCCGAAAATATTTTCGCGCCGTTCTTTTTTTTTTAATTTATGTACTTTTTGGTAATTTTGTGTAACAGTATTGAAAGGTAAGTCTTATCCTTTCTTTCTTTTATTTCCACTTTTACCGTATACACATCGTATACGACTGACCATATAAAAATCAAATATTAATAAAAAAAAATCACTTACCTGAGTGATTCCACAAGAACTTCCTGCTGATGACAAAGCCTCTGCTAAACTACTGAGTCCCTCTGCAGTAATATTATTACACGATATATTTAAAGCTGATAAACTGGTAAGAGACGGAATGCACTTGGAGAAATCCTAAATACAACAAGAAAAAAATAATTCTTAAAAAATGTAACTTCTTATTAGCAAGCAGTAACGCTAAATTCGCTCGTCTTTTTGTTTGCTCACATTCTCTTTATAGATACAAATAAAAAATTGAAACAGACACAGATTTCTGCATTGGACCGATTACCGAACTGCGCATTCGTGATCGCTTCGATCACATCACGCTGTGAATACTCGTGCGTATTTCACCATTAACGCGAAAAATTAAATAAATAAAAACCTACGGGTTCTCGTAGATCAGGTCTCAGTATCTCGCAAACGGTTGCACATTTGGGTTTTGGGGAAGTACCCATCGAAAATAAAAAGGTTTGTGCCTGCACGATAATACTGTGACAACTGGAGCAGTTTCTGTGGTGACAAGATTACATTTTATGGATTCGATGTGTGACCGGGTCAATAGCTCGCAACTTACGCGACACTGTTCATCACCTGATCAATGAATAGGCCCGAGAAAAATGTCTAAAGGTTGTAAGAAAGAAATAGAGGCATACGCTCAAACGACAGAGCATTGACAGCAGCCCTCCAATGGGTATCACTAGCCAACCGGTGTAAACGTCATACTGGAAGAAAAGCCATAAAAGCTCCTGAGTGGAAGAAGATTGAATTGTCAGAAGAATCCCGGTTTCACCTGAATCACCACAATATTACTCTTACTGACCTCGACAGTCTGGCGCATCAGGCTAGCTAGCGTCTAAGAGGTTTAGGGTTAGAATACCGAGTGGGGCATGGACATTTGCGGATTTTAAAGCATTGTTCTAAAATAATCAGAACGGTCCGAAATCAGCAGGTACTAATAATTAGGGCTAGGATTTGTATGATTTAGCATATTTGTCTCGATAAAGAATGACGACTTGCTAAAGTATTGAGATATTTATTTCATGAAAGAACCAATTAAATAATGGTATTTTGTTAGAGCAAATTTGTGCACATTTGGCAATTTGATCCTGATAAAGCATATTCTAATTATTTTTCAGTCATATTGAACATACTTTTTTAAGCTTTTCATACATGTGATATATGCAAAGTTGATTTTCTTTTTTCCTCCAAATTTATCAGAAGTGTGTTCCTTCAATTTCTTCTGTTAAAATTGTACAATGTTCTTCCTCCCATATGTTGTGGAATGTAGAGAATGGACACGACAAATATTTGTCACGTGTTCCGTGATAAGCAAGTACAGTTCAGAGTGAATATCAAATCATAGAATCTTTAAGTTTGTTAGGTCATATTTTTCAAATTATAGAGCACAATTCTGGAATTTTTAGGTCATTAATGCATATTTCATTCTGCATATTTTGGCAATTTTTGAGACTCCATGAAGCGATGGACCATTCTGATGATGATCATGTAGACGCAAGCAAAGGGCGGAAAGTGTTCTCGGTGTGAGTGGTAACGCTCGCTACCTTGTAATCAAGAGATCTCGGGTTCGATTCCCTGTGGGACACAAGTGGTTTGGGGCCCACGTTAAACTGTAGGTCCCGTCCCTAGTAACTTACCAGCTTGTTTAGGACGTTAATAACAATTCAATCAATCAAGCAAATGGCGGAAGTGTGACGGTGAGGAGCATTTTTTGTAGGCATTCTTGGTAACGTTACCTATAGGTACAACTCTCAAGGCCGAGGCCTACAAGAATATTGCCGATCAATTCATCGCTTTATGTATACACAGGGCGACTGTTGTAAGGCCAAAATGATTTAAGGAATGCTCTACAGAACTTTCGCTAATGGTACCTCTACAATCATCCGGAAGAACATTATTGAGACGCCGTTGAACGTTGAATCCGCTTCGTTCCTCATCCATCTTTGAATCTCACAAAGATGAAGGCCGGTTTCTCCAGGTCTGGACTGATATTGCCTGCCAGAATCTGAGGTGGTCCAACATCGTATTAAGTAGGCATTCTTACTTTTCGGCCAAAGTAGCCTAACATCAATCAAATAAAAACAAAGTAGGTAAAAGTGCAGAACAAGTAATCTCATTTTTTAAAGAAGTTTTAATTAGAATTCTGCACCGTCACGAATATCGTGCTTTTATTTGTTGCTCTCTGTGTTCTGAAACACTTGATGCAAGCTATAAAAAGCACCCGAAGTTGCTTTTCAAAGGAAACCACTGACTATGTTAAGTGTCAATTCTTGGTAAAAACAAAGAGAACTAAAAGACAGAATCTGCACATAACGACATTGGTTCAACGGATGTTTCGTCCACGTGACTTTTCTTCATTCAATCTTGCCCAAAAAAGTTTTCGTTCAATCGACAACTGGTGCAAAAGATTTTTCGTCCACTTAAATTTCTTTCGAACCTCTTTTTATCTTTGAATGAGAAAAGGTATTAAATTAGCAAACGACACCAAATCGTTATCGTTTGTAAAATGATTATTTTACATGGTCTTTTCCATTGATTTTGTACGGGGTCCTTTGCAAGAATTGCATTGACATTATTTTGTGGGGGAGTGTGAATAGTCGGAATAGTGTGGGGGGAGAGGATGTTGGAAGGTAGTAGGCCAGGGCCTAGTTTTGTAGCTATCATCGCGGCATTTGTCTGGTGATACTGAGGAAAATCCTCAGGTACGATGGGTGGCCATTGCGATCGTTCCAAGACCTTCCGAATGCTAAGCCAACGCTCTACCAACTGGGCTACGGCCGCTTGGTACATAAATTTATTATCCAGAACAAGGCATAGTGGTTCAGAGACCCTGAAAACCTGGTCAAAGCCCTAGTTTCCCTTCGTTTCCTTGAATGACAATGTTTATTGGCAACGAAGTAGTGGTATAAGAAGAGGTAAATAGGATGCTACATTAAACTGGTAACAAATGTTAAGAGTTAAAATAAAGAAAAATATAGAAAAGGATACCGGATCCTCTGTGAACACAATTGGTGCAGTTTTGGTCTCTTGCTAGCTGTGAACTGCTCAACTGGCTTTAAAATGGCTTAAGAACATCCCTTGGCTTGCAGGTATATAAGTTCATATCACGACAAATAAGAAGAAAAATATGCTGTAGTAAAACTAAAAATAAAACACTTGCATTTATCCTGAAGCCGCCTGTTTCATATCAGCATGCGGCGCGATAGGAGCTTACTTTAGGCAGTAATCTATCAGATGAGTATTAAACACGACTTCAACATTCAGCTACTCATTACTGTCCTTCAGAATGCGTTCAGTGCTTCCGTTGCACCTGGCCAGTTTGGCGAAAGGCTACTAATAGAATTCAAATCTGAATAAATTCCCCCACAAATTCTGGATATGACCTTGTTCCTTGTGTTGTAGAGGCTGCTTTTCATTTTCTTTGCTTCCTTTCACTTCTTGCAGAACTTAATAGAGACTTCACTGCTACATTTGAATTCCTTACCTCTAAAGGAAATTATTTACGATTAATTACACGATTATCTATTCCTTAGCTAGAACTAAAACAAGTGCACAATTGATCCTTTACAAAGACATGCTTTAAAAAGGAGCATATATGAGCAAGAATTGCTTATAATTTCTAAAAAATAGATTATTGAACTTACCTATGAAGGAAACTTAGCGGAACCACGTCGAACTTTATAACTCTACGAGAACGTATTAAGCATCTTCAGTTTTAAAGATTTTACCTCAATCTCAAATTACGTTAACTTTTAAAATCTACAGCAATGTCCTGACCACTGTTAGACGCACGTATGTGTAGCTGAAGTTGTAAGGAACAACAACAACCTAAAACTTCTAAAAGAAATGAGTACAGTTTTACGACACGCAGTAACTTTGTACTCGTTACAGCTAACGATTACGAAATACAACATTCTCAAACCAAACTGCGACTTTGGGAGCGCCTGACGCAGTGTGGATGTGGTCATATTTTTAACTGCAGGTAGTTTTGATTACAGAGTCATTCCATGTCAGTTCAACCAAGCCATGACACCCATCATCTCACATTTTAATGAAACTTAGCATATTTACTCCCCTTATATACATAAGTAACCACACCAAATTTTTTTTCACTAATTTATTTAGTTTTCATTTTATAGCCAATTAAAATTTTGGAAGATTGTAATTTTTCTTATTTCCCCAGCTGAAGGGGGAAGTTGGCCTTTCAGAGGCAAAAAATCATATCTTTCTTAATTATAACTGAATCTTTGTGAAAATTTCGATTATTATGAATGAAGATATGAGGAATTAAGAAAAAAAATAAGAGAAATCTCCATCTAATGTTACAAAGCGAGAAAAAATATTTTGCTTACAATTTTATGATTTTTGTTGAAGAAAACATGGTCTAACATAAAGTCAAATATCAATAAAAGGGAATGGTATAATCAGAGAAACCTTTTCCTTCTATTCATTCTGTCATTCAAAAAAGTAAAATTAATGGCTTTTCCATTCCTTCCTATATATTTTTTATCTCAACTTTTACGCTGTGGAGTTATATTAATTTATATATACATGATGATTCAGAACCAAGTACTCGGGATGTGGGGGATGATTCGGAATGTGACTCCTGACATCGAAACAAGAAAAAATGTTCCTATTAATATGGGCGAAATTCCGCTTAGTTTTGGAGATACACAGCGTTTCCAGCTTGGAACCCAAAATTGACGTGGTAAGAAAATCAATAATTCTCAATAAATCAGAAACGATGCATTGAATGAAAATTCCGTTTGTGTAAATTTGTTTCTAACAACATGATAACTATCAGGAGTGAAAACACGATGTCACCGGGTTGTCAAGTGTTGCCAACCTGATACAACGTTTCACATTTTCAAATGGAACTACGTCGTGTTTCTGGATATTTGGCATTCCCTAGTGATAATAAACAACATATGTAAAGCACACATTTCAGTGTTGTAAACTATGGGTTAGACTCGAAAGGTTTTCGGGATTTTATAGGGTAGGGTAAGGTAATTTAGTGATACTTGTATATTAAATGACTGTTTGTGTATGGAAAACAACTTCTTTTTTCTTAAATTATATTTATATATTGAAACCATCCTTCTAGGCAGTGTTTTCCACAAGTTTAACATACAACACACACACACCATAATTGAAAAAAAAAAAAAGGAAAGCAACTAAAGAGAAAGGTTATTTGGTGAAATTAAGGATTATTAACCAGAACTTTTTCTAACCAAATGTACATGAAACAAATGTATCACCCTGATTCATTACACGATTTTTTTTACCACAGCTGTCGCATAGGAGCATTATGTCCTCGTCAATGTCCTGTACCTGACAATTTTCATAAAATGGTTAAATGAAAAAGCTGCACTGAATCCCGTTCGCACCGTCTTGCTTTTAACATCTTGTAAATACGAAAATTTACATTTCGAACACATCCAGGCATCATCATGATTGTCTGAAGAAGTGACAGGTTTTTTTTCGGACGTATTGCAGAAAATTCGTTTGTTTTTCAGTTTTCGATACGGCTCACTGGCTTACTGATTGAAGCTCCGTAAGGTCTGTGCTAAAACACTGATGAAGTTTTACTTTTCTGTCCTTGAAAAAATATTACAGATCCTTGTGCACAGAATGGCATATATCATATAAACATTAGAACACATCCAATGGATTTCACTTAAAAACAACGTACATGTATTTAACAGCACGTTTCTCTTAGATTTCTGACCATTGACTGATCTTTCTTATAGGGCACAAATAAAAACGGGTAAAGCCAATCCCTGTATGATACACACGCGTCGTGAACAGCGTATGTGGCAATGTGGAGGTAGCGCTTCACGTATTCTCGACCTAGGGTACGAAGTGAGGTGGGGTGGTCAGTCCCACGCTCTACCGCCTTCACCTTCCAAAGGTGTCCATTATTATTAAGGACACGTTGGTACTCGAGGCTGAGTGCACCTCAGAACGCCAGGCATGGGCATACTGCGAAAAAAAAGTCTCCAGCGGGATTTTGAAGCTGGTCCCGCCGATCCGTAGTTAGACGCGCTACCGCCTGAGTGATGGGGACTCCTACATGGCACGGATAGTGGATTGAAAGTAGATGGCATATCATGAAGGTAACAGTGTTAATATACAGACTTCGTGGTAGCTTCGGAAGGGAACGGACTATTCGGTGACAGGTTTCGAAGAATTATCACCAAATAACCTTTCCTTACTCTACAATCTGCATATTTTCCTAAGTTATTTTATCCATAGTTTTCAACACTGCAGTGGAAGCTTTATTATGTTGTTCATCATCACTAGGGAATGTCAAATATCCAAAAACACGACGCTGTACTACTTAGAAATTTTAAGTTATACCAGGTTGGCAACACTGACAATCCGATGACATCGTGTTTTTTTCACTCCTGATATTCACCATTCACATATTCTGATTGTTAGAAACAAATTTACGCAAACGGAATTTTCATTCAATGCATCGTTTCTGATTTGTCGAGAATTGTTTATTTTCTTACCATTGGAGGCGCCAATTTTGGGTTCCAAGTTGGAAACGCTGTATCTCCAAAACAAGTGGAATTTCACCCATATTAATAGGAACATTTTTTCTTGTTTCGATGTCAGGAGTCACAT
>JAGDQP010000662.1:67644-100229 GCA_022664845.1 Lepisma saccharinum | reverse complement strand
TACACACTCTGCAGAGATATCAATATTAAAAGATCATACATGTGATATATATATATATATATATATGGCATGTACGATCTTTTAATATTGGTATCTACGCAGAGTATGTACATGAGAATACTTTAAGCATCCTATATATAAATTCAACAACAAATCACAATGCAGTTGACCCTACACGATCCGAGCTTCAACCTGATGCAACCCTTTCCAGAATTTTAGAACTGCGACACAACTCCGTATAACTCTGCTTTTTGACAATAGGACAAAGTCGAATTTCAAGTCTTATAGGCAGCAGTAAAAAATATGAAGTAAATGTACCTTTTAATTAGTATGTACTTATCCGGTTCTTGCATGCACCTACAGAATTGTCGTTTGGACTAAATATCGAATGGACGAAACGTCATTCGGACAAATTGTCTTGTGGACGAAATGTCGTGTGGTCAAAATGTCTGGACGAAACGTCATCTGGCCGATCATTCAATCGTTCCTCCCAAGCTGAAACGAGAGCCAATGAAAAAAGCGCATATGGTACTTCAGCTTTCAGTTCAAACATGCGCACTAATTAATTTCCTCGAAACAATTACTGCGTATCACCATCGAGAATGTTTCTAAGGGAAGTAGACAGCCCTTGAGGTAAAAAATGTAAGGTTTCAACACTATTTTTTATTAAGGAAGTCAGCACCGTTTACGTAAATGTCAATATATCTGTCCCATAGTAAGACATGTTTTTAAAAACAAAAATGTTCAAGAGTTTACAGATTTCATCTCTTGTGGCACCAGATGACAGCAATTTACACAGAACAGTGTTGTTCCAGTGAATTTTGACGTTCATATTTCACAAAAGGAACCACTTATCCTGCCAAGCGGGTATAGATTCCAGCACTTAGAGAAAAAAAATCACTGCATTTGAGACGGCAGATTACCTCCTCCTGTGGTATAAAATAAGGGAGTAATTAGTATTATTTAAAAGTGATATAACAACATATAAAATTACTTTTTAAACGAGGGAAGAAAATGAAGAAAGGATTCAGACTTTTCTGTTAAACTTTACAGTGACGTTTATTTTTCGATGGGAAGAGTTGCGGATCCTCAAGAAAGCCTTTGCGAGCCCAATGTCTGCGGGGTGCACATCTTGAGAACAGCTGATGTACTATAATCTGCTACCAGTTTCATTTACTTAAAATAACGCCTTCTTGGTGTTGGGATTCCATTTTGAGTATAGCATAAATGAACCTATTCCGAAAAATTGTTACTTCACTTATGCTATACAAGTCGTTCAAATCAATGTAAGGAGGTAACAATATACATTAGACAGTCCGCGCTGACTCGTTCTTTACAAATTACGTTAAACGTTCTAACAAATGATAAAAAAAACATAATTCTGGTTTGTTTACAATAAGTATTCTTTATTGTAACGAGCTGGTTACCAAACAGAATCCTATGACCATGCTCAACGTAATTAAGTACTTAGAAGATGGTATTCAAAGAAAATACTACATTATTTACAATGAATAATCCACTTAAAAATATTGTACAAATGATCTGATACTTTAGAAAAGATTTTTGTAAACGTGTGGTCGGTTTATAGCATATCTATGAAAACATCTTTTGGAAACAAATGCGGACACTTATAAGTATCAACAGTATATAACGTCAACAATTTAAGATCCATAGCGTAGCCCCATTGTAGCTCTGTCAGGTTGAAAGTGATCTGTCCGATGAATTGTGTGTGTGTGTGGCATTGCCAGAATTCATATACTAGAAGTGGATTAGTTCGAAAATCCGGATAACTAAATACAATACATTGAAATTCTGTTGAAATGCATGAAAAATATACTACTTTCATCAACGCACTGTCATTTCCATAAATAATATGGCTGATTCGCAACTGATTTTCCAGGCCAATTGGGCGAATTTTAGACGGAACATTTTTTTTTTTTTAATCGTCAGACCAAGTGAGTCTAGCAAAATCCAATTTCAGTGAAACTAAGTTTAGGCACTGTTCTAGACAAGATAACAGGTCAAAATATTTCTGGCCATTCGAAAGCAGTTAAATCTAAGTTGGTTAAATTTGAACCATAAGATTACAAATAATTTTGAATATCACGCTCAATAGTGGCTGCAGTTAAATTTTCAGATTCTTAATTAACAACTTCTTGACTGTTGTCAATTTTGTTAGCACTGTAAAATGTTGAGGTGCTGGATTTGACACGAAGATCGTAAATTCCAATCGGCACACTGGAATGTTTCAAGTTCTCTTCGTAGCTCTTGTACAAAGCGTCAAGTACGTTAACCATACATATTCCGATATCCTCCAGCTTATTCACAGTTGATAGTAATGTGTGTATTCCTTTTTCAGTTACCTCTGTAGATAGTAATTAATACGTTTCAACGAATGACAAAGCATGGTTTTCTGATATTCCTTGTGGCTCGTTGAGAAAAGATTAAAGATTCATCTACTGTTTTCTCGTCATTTGCAAGTTCTCTTCCTTCCCGGCATTCCAAAATTTGAGTAAGAAGTTGGATGCCTTTGTCAGATACTGTGGACGCTTCGATGTCTAGATTCTGAAGACAGTAGCAATTTTCTCCGATAGTGAGCAGCAGTCGATCATTGCAACTTGAGCCAAGTTCTAGATTAGTTAACCAATTACTGTTCTTTATCAACAATTCTGAAAGCAAGGCACAGTATTTCGTTAAATTCAATGCACAAATGTATCTCAAAAGAGAAAGAAACAATACTTTAAGCTTATTAGTATTCTAAAGAAGGCACTGAAGGATTTTACAAAAATTTTCTTCTGTGGGGAAATTGATGAAAGTACAATCCATACTTGGTAACAAGAGTGCTTCTAGGAACAAAAAACAAGTATTAAAGGACTTTTCTTCTGTTGTAAATCGATAAGACAATCCTCCAAAACTTCGATAAAGACACATATTCAAAAATTCAGAACAAGTTTTGAAAATAATGCCTGAGTTGTTGTCTTGCGTGAGAACATTTTCTTTTCTTCAGATAATTTTTAGCTTTCATTAGAGACTTCTTCAGTTGTGAGAGCATAATGAATTGTCAAGTTTTTATCTGGCGACTTTGAATGTGAATCATTTCCTCACACATGTTTAGGCGGATAATGTGAACATTTTTAATCAATTACATTTTAAAAATAATTTCTATAGTTATCAATAATTACATATGAATGTATTGTTTCCTTCAATCTGAACAATAACTAATAATGAGGTAACAAAGTAACACCTACACACTAGGGTGTATCGAAAAAAAAAAAAAAAACTTTTGGCGAAAATTCCGGTGCCCTAGTAATAAAAAGTGCGGATTGATGGCAGAGACTTCGTGTTATTTCTTTTTTCCTTCAGATTTTTCGGACGTCGTTTTGAGGTTCCGGATCGACTTTGAAAATTTTACTGCAGGAAGCTAGTAAATGTACGTTCCTAAAAATGTACATTTTTCACCTTTGAGATCATTTTTATCAGTTTTTGTCAGTTTTATCGACAACTTTGTATTTTGATACAACACAGGCATACAACAAAAGCTCAGGCCCATTCCTAGGGTGGTTGTGGAAGTTTGTGCCTCAAATAATGTTACAAAAATCCTTATTTTATAAAAGCATGTTTCGCTTAAGTGATTTCTGTGAGGAGTGCAGAGAAAAATGTAGGAAGATGGCAACTGTGGCTTTTTCTTCTTCATGAACAAGAGGACAATTGAAACAATGGAGCCAGGGAGGGGAAGTCGGGGAGCAGCGCTTGTTTTGACGGCGACTGACTCTTCAGTTGCCTTATGGCGGGGTTCATGTGTCATTAGTTCGGGCGAAACAAAAAATAACTACCCAAGTAAGACAATTGTGATGCCAACTGGTAGATCCTGTTGTTGTTAGTCCATGTTGTTAGCCATTCGTCAACTGAATTCCATGTTGAAAAGTATTCGAAGCTGTGTTATTTTTAATTTGTGCTTGTGTGTTATTACTGTGTACGATAGTTAGTGCTAGTGACACGAAAAAGTGGCGAAAAAAGAGTTGTGTTTTACGTGGAAACGTAAGAGGTGAACTGTTTGGATCTCCAGAACAATTTTAGGAACATTATATCTCAATTTACTAGAATGTAATGTGGCATTTCAACTGGAAAAGGAAAAGAAAACGGATGAATGAAATAAAGATCCTAAAGTTGCTGAGATTCCTAAGTCGACTGTAGGGAAAGTGCTTGAACAAGGGCATTTCTACCTGTTGTGGGTTTACAGAGAGTTTCTCGAACGGTAACGGATTATCATAAAACATGTCAGAACATACACAAATCTTCGAAGTGTCCAAGTCCTGTTCTTCTAGAAAAAATTACCAATCTGTGATAGTTCAAGAGGCAAAGAGGAGACTGACATTTGAACCTGTAATTGCTCTGTTTGCGAAGATTGTAAGTGTGAAAAAACACGAAAAGGTTTGTTTCTACAAGACCAAAGGACAGAGATGATCGGAAGGATGGTTAAGTACAAAAGTACGAATTTAATTGCAGTACACAGAAAAGACGTGTTTCGAAGACAACGGGAATAGAAAATCCTGTTCTTCGCAAGCGAACTAAAAATCAGACATCATTAAAAGAGTCATCTTCAACAAACCAACTAGAGTCAAGAAGCACCGATTCGGATTACGAACCTCAATCGTCGACGTTGTCTCCCTCTAGAGAACGTCGCTGCTGCTGCTTTCAGAACAGGAGCTTAAAAACGTTGTACTGATTGAATCGGCCACATTCGAAGACGTGGGTTTGGTGTCTACAGATAATTTTGAAAATGCAATTCTTTTGGTGATCCAAACATTTTGTCTCTTACGTCTCCACGTAAAATACAACTCTTTTTCGCCATCGTGACATTAGCACTAACGATCGTAAGGAAGGAAACAGAGTAATAACCCACAAGCACAGATTAACAATAACACAGCTTTGAACAGCTTTCGGCATGGAATCCAGCTGACGAATGGCTAACAACGTGGACTATCGATAACAGGATACGCCAGTTGGCACCATAATTCTAGCGTGCGCGGGAAAACAGTATAAGTCCGAAAACACAGTTTTTCAGGAGACGAGTTTCTTCTTCCTTGTCAGGCATAAGATACTACTTATTCTAAAAGTACAAAGAAGCGATTATTCAATTCACGTTCAGATATCTCATTTTGGCTAATTTCTGACTTATACTGTTTTTCCCGCGCACGCTAGAATTGTCTTACTTGAATAGTGTATCTTGTTCCATCTCAGCTGATTACACTTGAACCCCAGTATAAGACAAATGTAGATTCAGTTGCCGTCAATGATACTACCTCCCCCTCCTCGGATGATCCCTCTCAGGCCCCATTGTTTCAGTTGTCCTTTTGTTCATGAGACTTCAAAGGAAAAAAAAAAAGAAAGCCAACGTTGTCGTCTTCCTACACTTTTCTCTTGCGTTCCTCACAGAAATCTCTTAAAGCGAAACATGTTTCTATATAATATAAGAATATTTTATTTGAGCTACAAACTCCCATAAATGCCGTAAGAATAGTCCTGAGTTTTTGTTGAGTGTCTATGACGTATCAAAACACAAAAGCTGGATCTCAAAAGCGAAAAATACACATTTTTAGGAAAATGTTGCGCGCGATATCTACCCTCCTGCAGTAAATTTTTCAAAGTAGATCCGGAACCTCAGGACGATGTCCGAAAAATCTGAAAAAAAAAAGTCTGTCACCAATGAGCACTTTTTCACTAGGGCACCGGAATTTTCGACAAAGAGTTCTTTTTTTTTTTCGACACATCTTACTATACATTGCCTTCTACGAGTCATGCAATTTCCGCCAAGATTTATATTAAGCTTTATAAATTATACTCCTGGGAAAGGAAATGTTGAGAATACAACAATCCCGACATAGAAGAGCTATGAAATTCAAATTCATTTATGGTCATTCACATTATTGTACTTTCATATCGCCCGTTTCTTCTTCTATTTACCAGGAAAAACATAAACAAACAGCAGTTTAATAAGTATCGTACAGTTCGCAACTGTGTGAGAATAGATCTCACACATGTTCGTTTGGTACTGAGAAAACATCTATTGCTAGATCATTAAAAAAAGTGTTGCGTTTTCTCTTTCTTAATGGCTTGTAAAATATGTTTGTAAGACTGTTATTTTTTTAAAAAAAAATCTACAATTTACGGCTATAGAAGTATTAATTCAATATCATTTTAAGGCATATAAGGATAAACAGGTCCATTGAAAAGTAGTTTCCTTGTTTTGCAGCATGTCGTTTTTTTCTCGTTTTTTTGAACCATCTCGATTTTTCTTTATGAAGAAAAAAGACTCACGCATGACTAGACTCTGATCTATAGTGGAAAATGATTCAGATTCGATTTTATTGCGTTCATTTGACTGTACAGTCACCCATCTAGTGCAACGGTACAGAACATATCACAAACTAGAGAACATAATACAATCAAGATTACATTGTGATTAAAAAGACGCTGTGTGAAATAAAATACACTTAAAAGGTTAAATATGCAAGTACTAAGAAATAATTGATAGTAAGAGGACAAGATAAATATGCATAATTACGGAAATTACATAAAGGTTTCAGTATTTACATGATACGAATACAGACTTCTGACAATGTTGAAGCTATTTGATAAGAGTTTTAGGTCGTTCTTATGTTTTGGATATCAGACAAGATATTCATCTACTGCGTAAAAATTATGTTTCTGCAGTACGCTCCGTACTAAATCAGTGAACTGATTAAAAGAGCTCGATTTTCTTCTACGAATTGGAGTTTATTATAGAATTTAATTCCTATATGTATATTGCGGATTTGGAGAACAATGTAGTTTTATGCGGAATGACAGTTTCTCTCGACACCTAGTAACATGATCATGAACATCCACGTGCTTTCCAAATTATGGAAGATTTATCCAAGTGATTTTAATACTTCAAGAATATATAAACAAGGAATGGTCATTCATTTCAGTGAGGAGAACAAACCTTTGCAATTACATGTAATAGGCTTCTTGGTAACTGAAATTACTCTTTTTTTTTTATTTTATTTTAAAAGCCTTTGAAAGACCAGTGGATGAACCTCAGAATGCTATGCCATGTACTACATGAGATCGAAATATAGAGGGATATAACGGTTTTCCTTTCCAGAATAGAGCCTAGATATCTGATTACGTACATAGAGAAAGGAATTTATTGCATAGATATTAATGCAATAATCTCATGTCATGTTGTCGATGAATTAACCAAGGAATGTTGCAGCATTTGTGCATTCAGTAAAAGTTATTACGTACCACAACTTAGGAAGAGGCAGGTGATTGGTTCTTGAGTGTTTGAATTATAAGCACCTAGTTTTATCTGTATTTAAGAGCAGTTTGTTATCAAAGAACCATTGTTCAATCTGTTTCACTGTAACGTCAACTTTGTTTTGAATCGATAATAAACTATTAGATTTGAGGATTATGTCTGTCGTCAGCGTATAAAACTGTTTCTTCTTCCGTTATTCTTTTGGGACAGATCATTTATGTATAGAAAAAGAAATGAACCTAAAACTGATCCTTGTGCGACTCCTACACCAATGGGACTAGGTTTGGAGGTAATTTTCCGAACGTTTTTTTCTTCAGATGTCTTTGAACGTAATTTCAATCGCTTGTGATCGTTTCGACAGATACGACTGAAATCAGTTATTTGCTACTCCTCCTTTCCATATCGTTGGAGTTTATCAATAGTTTGACATTGTCAACGCAATCAAATACTTTACTCAAGTTGCATAATATCGTGAACGGATATTCCTTATTATCTAATAATCGATTTATTTCGTCAAGGAAATCGCTCATTGCTGTGATAGTAGATTTGCCTTTTATAAAATCATGTTCGGAAGGGGATAAAATATTGTCCGACTTACAGTGAGAGAGCAACCGCCTGAGTACAATATGTTCAAATACTTTTGAAAATATTGATGCGAAAGAAACTGGCGTATAGTTCTCGACGTTCATTTTGTTAACTTTTTTATATATTGACTTAATCCGAGATGATTTAAGGGCACTTGGGGAAATTCTCATGCTTAATGATTGAAGTAATTGAAAGAGTGATATGGTGAATGCACCTTTTAAGTATGAATTCTGGTATTTTATTTGGACTGGTAGATAATTTGTTACTAAATTTTGTAACCATTTCAACATACTTTGCAGAACTAGGAAACATCGAGCGAGGTATGAGAGGAGTCGAATAATTATGGGTCGATGCATTATTTTTGAAGGAACTGTTTTGCTCACAGTTAATAATATCCATAACTGCATTTCTGAAATATGAGTTAAAGCGACATGGTAGGGGTTACTGGTACAAGATTTGTCATCGTCTATATGGAGCTTTATGTTTTCAAGGGGAGAATAGTTTTTACTAGTTTCAAATTAATTATTTACCAAGCAGATTTGGATTTGTTACGTGAATTATTTATGCGGCTAGTTTATTGTTGATACTTTGCTTCTTCGGTTTCTTTTCTATACATTGATTTTATTTTATTTTAATATTCTAGAAGCGATTGATTACATGAGAATTTTGTTTTTAGGTTTAGGTCTCTTAATTTTTGACTAGATATTCTAATCCCTTTCGTGATTCATGGTTTTCTTTGCTTGTTTCACTCTAGTTTTAGATTTGATGGGAAAGGCTGACTCAAATAAAATTTTTAATTTATTGAAGAAATTGTTAAACATATCATCAACTGTTTCGGATTAAGTGTGACTAATTTTCTTCCTCAAGAAGATTTCGGAATGTTGTCTTCATGGAATATTCTTCTTTGAACATGAACTTGATTCCCTTCGAAGAAATGATAGAAAACTACAAGTTATCGCAAATGGTAATTAAAACCGAATTATATAACGTAACATGAATAGGAAGTAGGAAATAGTAAGAATATTATCTATAACAATATTGGAATTTCTGGAGAAATGAGTCGGAGAATCACAAGTGGCGTGGATATTAAATGAATTAATTAGATTAAAAAGTATTTAACTTTCTTTTTAACCTATGTCGACATTGAAATCACCGCCTCACTGGTCAGCTATGGTTCAATTATTTCATAATCTTCATGTGCTCTTTACTAACTCGGACCTCCTGAATTCAAAAATCACCACTGTTCTTCGCTAATGCATATGTGCATTTCTCTGTATGTTTTGTACTGTACACAATGGATTTGTAGGAGATAAAGGCATCCAGAATGTATGAGTTTAGTACTATTTCGCGATGTCTGTAAGTAATTTCAGTTGCTACTGATTGTTTTCTTTAAAAAAAAAAAGTATTACTTTGTAATTGCGTGTAGTGTATGTATGTACATAACGTAAGTACTGCATTTTAGTAAGAACTGATACCACGTGGCTAATAACTGTTCTCATGTACAATTCGATGGAAAATGTGCTAGGAATACGAAGTCTACCTTTACTGTTCACACAGTAAGAACTGAATAACTTAGCAACGCAACTTGGCCTCTCAAAACAATCTGCAGAACTTTTAACTTTTAAGCAAACATCTTTTAGCATCTGGAATGTCACTTTACTGGTACTGACATCGAGAATGAGTGTTTGCACAGAATTTTCCTGAAGAATCCTCTCTGGTCTACTGCAGACATTCGTAGCCTACTTTGTGAACTTGGATGCAAGGAATATTGCCTGTGTGGCTAACTGGAGACTCTTCATTGATACTACCAAGCACAGCTTAAAAGCAGTTTTACACCATAATGGCAACAAGTGCGGAACTGTTCCACTTACCGGTATTCCGTCCACTTACGTAAAATACATTAAACATCTGCACTAATTTTGAACAAAATCAAGTACAGAGATTATGGTTGGAAGATGAGTGAGGGACTCAAAGGTTCTAGAGATAATGCTGGGTCTACAAAGGAATACACAAAATTAAAATTCCCGTCTTTCCTATGCGAATGTAACAAAAAGTAGGGCTAGTCATAAACAACAGGAAGACCAGAATTTACTAAAACGACAAATGCTTAAGGAAGGAATGAAGAACGTCCAGTATCAGCCATTAGCTGATTTAAAAATGTGCTGTTAGCATCACTGCTTATTAAACTTAGCCTAATGAAGTAGTTCAAGGTCTTAAAAAAAAGAAAGTGACTTTCAAGTGACTGTATGAGAAATTCGCAACTTTACCGATAAGCAAACTGAACCAGGGAATTTTTGTAGGTCCTGATTTCAAGAAACTGTTAAAAAATGAAGAATTTGAAACTATAATGAGCACAATTGAAAGAGAAGCCTGGATTATATTTAGGAATGTGACAACCAAATGTCTTGGTAACGACAAAGATCCCAATTACGAAGAAATAATGAATCGCATATTAAAAAAGTCAGATAGCTTGGATGCAACATGAGTTTAATGATGAAGGCAAACTTCCGTTGGATGATGAAGAGGGATGTAGCACAGACATCACATCGTCGACAGTCAAAAAGTCGCAGTTTTGAGAAGCAGTAATCCAACATACCAGGTAAAAGTTTACTGATATTTTCCTTATTTTCATTTACTTCAAGTAATTGTCATCATTTGAATGAAATTTTTATTATGTGCGAATAATTTCAGGTGTACGAGATTATGATAAATATAAAATTTACTGTACCTCACTAACATCTCGATTTAAATTTATGAGAAAACGTTACGTAATGGAGAAAAAACTAGTATCGTTTTTGGAATCAGTGTGTTCAGATTGTGTGACAGCACACACTGAAATCGAAAAAGCTCTCAAAAAGTTTCATTTTGCATATCTCTATTTACTGTGTTATGGAGTAATTCCAAATTATTTGTATACAAAATCGGAGTCTGGAGTGCGATACATTACTATAATAATAATTTTATTGGACTCCCCAGGCACTTCAATGGCTGTAAACTCGAAGTGTTTTTCTATACAACTTGGTTTTAAAGTAGGACTTGGTGAGGATACAGATACCACGGTGATACCACATTTCGTCCAAAGACATTTTGTCCTCGCTACATACAGTCCATATACATTTCGCCCATTCAACATTTAGTTCAATGGATTTTTCGTCCAAAGGATTTTTCGTTCACAAGAATTTTTGTCCACGGGACAAAATTTCTTCGGACAAAACGTCACCCGGTCAAATTATTAATTAAGGCTTTGGACTGTTCTTTTCAGACTTACTTTTACTTTGTTTCACTGTTTACTTGTAATTATGTGTGAAGATCCGAATTTTAACAGGAAATATTTTACAAAAGAATAGATACTTAAAGGAGAGCTTGTTTATGTACGTCTTAAATAAAAGATGTTGGATGATAATAAGAAAAGCGAACGGGGAAACGCATATAAGAGATATTTTTAAAATGATAATTTCAATTCTTGCGAACAGTGCATACTTTGGACATACTCATTACATATACAGGGTGTCTACAGAAGTCAAATTCATGACATTGAAAGCAGATGAGGGAACCCGAGACTGTCATGACCGAATTCACAAGATATGAGTCCCCTGGGTAACTATATTTCTTAACACATCCTGCTGTAACATTAAAAGTTCACAATAAGTTCTCACGCTGCAAATGTACCATTAAAAATAGCTAAAAATTACAAGGTTTACTTGACTAAATTCCTGACCTAAAATTCAATTTCATGATTTTTTCTTGACTCATGACCTGCAGACACCTTAAATCTCATACACAGTTTCAAATAAATAAAACTGATTGTATGGGCGGTACAGCTCTATATCTTACGCCCGTTCCGACGAAAGTTTTCTTTCTAGAAAATATTTATATTTTTAGTGCATTTTAACAACCTTTACAAACTTCCATTAGAAATTAGATAAATAATGAAGTATTTTTTTTTTTAAATTGTTTGTAGTAGCCATATGTTTAATATGATAAGTTTAAATATTTTCAAATTTCGCTTTCTTCATACGACTGACTTCTACTGGAGAAAAAGAACTAATTTCTAGTTTATACTAGTCTTAAATAAGAACATAACCTTAGGACAAAACACTGAAGTACATTAACACCTTACCTTTAGACCTTCATCGCACATTACGTTCCCTGATAGGTTAAGTTCTTTCAGAGAACTTTGTCGATAAACTGAACGAAATATAGGAGCAAACTCAGGAGGTCGAAGAGAAAGCTCGATCAAATTTAATACCTGCGTCGTCTGGCACGAATCCATGGAACTCAGAATATAAGAATCAACATCTGTGAAAGGAAACGTTACAAATGAAAACTAGAAAGTTCCACATTATTTTTAATGGAATGTACACCCATTCCAACACGAAAAAGAAAAACTTTCAAACAAAAACTGTATAAATATTTATCCAACATTAAATATCTCTTCATTATCACGTTTTTTCTAACTAGAGAAGCAAATTGTCTTCAAACATTATAATACTGTTTTTACATAATTGAGCAACTTAGGCGTTCTTCGTGTGAAAACACAGCTTCGAAAAGACAAATTTAAAACTAAATGCAATAAAAAAAGATACTGAAAAAGTTCTTGAAAAAGTCTCTAAGTTAGTTATTCAGCCAGTCAGT
Organism: Lepisma saccharinum; assembly: GCA_022664845.1. Classification (NCBI taxonomy): domain Eukaryota; kingdom Metazoa; phylum Arthropoda; class Insecta; order Zygentoma; family Lepismatidae; genus Lepisma; species Lepisma saccharinum. The sequence continues at coordinate 87,706 of JAGDQP010000662.1, read as the reverse complement.
CAGTCACTCTCTCTCTCTCTCTTTGTATTTCTGTGTAGGGAGGGCGAGGGAGAACAAATAACTAAAAGGTAATCAGTAAAACCTATAGAAGAGATACTTAAAGGGCTTCCACGTAAATGTAAAGCTTGCTGAAAAGAAAAATGAACTGTATTAAAAAACTACAAACTATACGCCATTTGAAAACTACGATATGTTATTCTTCAGAACTGTTTTTAGATTTAGCAGAAGTTTTACGGTTAATTGTCTAATTTAATTTACAAGGCTTATTTTACCGAAAACCGTGTATTTTACCTAGGTCATCTTCGTGATTTTACAGAAGACCTAATTACCGTATTCTCGCGTCTATAAGCCGCACATTTTTTGACAAAAATGCAGGTAAAAATCCAGGGTGCGTCTTATACACGCGAATGATTAAAAATACATACAAATATGTGGCAACGCAACACCGCGTAATCAAGGGTGCAACTTGTACACATACACATTCTTTTCCTAAAACTCTTCGAAATATTAAGTTTTCCCTATACCAATACTCAAGAATTACTGACTAAAACGGATGTATTGTGCTGCCTCTAGCGTTGGAATTAGGAAGCAAATGTTCACGCAGCAAATAATGCTTTTTGAAACGAATGGGCAGGCAGCTATAGATTTAGCGGGTGGTGATACAAACACATGGCAACACAGCAACGTGTATTTAACGACTGAGTAAAAAAAATCCATTGTTGTTGGCAGAACGTTACACGGGAGTTCGAAGGAAGATGTCAGGCAAACGATTTAGCTACGATGCACAGTTTAAACTCAAAGTTGTCCGATCCTCTGAGCAAAACGGTAACCGAGCTGCGGCACGTCATTTTGACGTGGATGAATCCAACGTGCGTCGGTGGAGAAAGCAGAAGAATGAACTTCAAGCAACAAGCGGCAAGAGAAAGGCATTTCGTGTAAAAGCAGCTAAGTATCCACGGTTGGAAGAAAATGTTTTGTCATATGTGAATGAGCAAAGCAGTTGTGGTTTTGCTGTAACTGTTGATATGATACGTTTCGAAGCTCGTGAAGAAGCTTTTCGGATGGAAATAAACCGTGATAATTTTCGAGCAAGTTCGGGATGGTGTGCACGTTTTATGCGTAGGAATGATTTATCACTACGTCGTAGGACAACAGTTGCACAGCGTCTTCCGGAAGACTTTGACGACGAAATTTTGAAATTTCCGAGATAAGTTATTCGGAAGCGACAGGTTAATGGGTATACGCTGTCTCACATCGGTAACGCAGATCAAACACCCATTTACTGGGACATGCCTATGTCTAGTACAGTTGCACCAAGAGGCTCGCGCACAGTAAGAATAAAGACTACAGGTGGTGAGAAGCAGCGATGTACTGCCTAACTTCCATCCTCCAACCCCTTGATGTTACTGTTAATCGCTCCTTTAAAAGTTCATTCCGGAGATTTTATAACGATTGGATGAGTACAGGAAATCATGACCTTACACCAAAATGAAAGATCAAACGTCCCACTGTGCAGCGTGTGTGTGAATGGATGCTGGCAACCTGGGAAAGTGTCAAGCCTGAAACAATCGTTAAAGGATTTTTGAAGTGTGGAATATCCAATGATCTAGACGGCTCCGAGGATGATATGCTGTGAAATACCAGCGATAGTGAAGCCAAATGTTCTAGTGGTACCGACAGTGACTGTGATTAAGAGGTGAATAATGTACCGACGAAAAATGTCACACAGAAAAAAGTGTTCCTTTTGCAAAATAATAAAATTTTTGTCTGAGTGTATACGGTATAAGCACTGTTTTCGTTTTAGCTGCTTTCAAATCTAGAAATTTTAGGGTGCGGTTTATACACAGGGGCGGCTAATACACGCGAGAATACGGTATTAAGCATTAGCTGAAAAAATGACATGGCATAGTTTTCAGAATCTGTTTTTCACATTTCAAGTGCAAGTACTTGAATTTGAATTTATTATTTATGGCCTTTAGGCATCTAAGGCTCAGGTCCGTATAGGGGAAGGGAAATGATTTGGAAAGGTGTCGTCCAGGGCCTATGTTGATGGTGCCATCCCGGCATTTGCCTGGTGTGACTGATAGAAAACCTCAGTCAGGACGGTCGGCCGATGGGATCAAGCCCACAACCTCCCGAATGCTACGCCAACGCTCTAGAACTGAGCTACGGCGGCTCGGTCCAAGTGCAAGTACTAAAAAAAAGTGAAGGAACTTAACTTTTCAACTAATTTTACAAGCTTCTTTATCTATGTCAGTCCGGAACGTTTCACTTACAGAAAGTGTGTTCTATGTAACAGTTGCATTTTTTTTTATTAATCTGGAATTTCTGCCAGTAAGTAAAGACCTTTAAAATGACTTGTAACTTTTTACCATCTGGCCTACCATTGTCAAGTAACAGTTGGTTCCGGACTGACTTCTGTTATCGTCCTGGGCTGACTTTTGTTTTGTGCAAGTTTGAAAATGTATGTGATTAAATAATTTACATCCAGTGTCGCGAGATGGAGGTATAGAGAAAATATTCTCAAAACTTGAAGACTGGGGAAAACTGGTATTTTTAAAAAAATACATTTAATATAGGGAAATGTGTGTGTTGAGTATATTTCTACAAGCAATTTACAGCATTCAAAATATTAAAGTTATAATAATACACAAACCGATGGGAGGTGAGAAAAATGAAAATAATATTTGCTTTTTGAAATAACTATTGTAGGTGTCTGATGCTTGCAAAAGAAACCGCTCTACACCGACAACAATGTAAGATTTCTCATTTAGCACAGTTGCAAATTACAACAAAAACAAACAAATAAAAAACGAACTAATAGTTACAATATTGCGATGTAGCTTTTATTTTTTTTTACAAAATAGAGGAGGGGTTGTAAGTAAATATATTAGTTTAAAAAATATACTCACTGACGAAAAGACCTGAGCCGTAGACGCCTGAAGGGCATAAATAAATTCAATTCAACTAAATTTAATTCATGGATGAAACATTATCAACTCAAATACAAGCTTTAAGGACCAGTTAGGCTACTTAATGCCAGTGAATCTATAGTAAGAAAAGTGCTATGTGTAGTTTTCCAAGTGATAGTATTTAAAAACAATGGCGTGTAAACAACGTGATGAACTAACGGAGGTTCACATAAAACAAGTATGTGGCAAAATTTCAGTTCTAACCAAACGTATTTGATTAAAGGTACCAGACATCACGGCACTGTAGCACACATATTTAAGAAATCAGCCAGCTTCAGAATTCTTTGTGTCTTTGAGAAAATATAGATTTTTCTGTTTACAAAAACTTCTATTACGTTGTGTTTTATGTTCAATTTTACAATGGATATGTTCTAACTGAAAGTGCGAAATCTCCTAACAAGTTTTTTTGAAGTAAATTGAAAATGTTTTTGTAGCTTACCTAAAGCTAATAAAATTGAACGAGTTAATCATCACTTAATAATTTATGGCACTATAATTATTATTAGCAATGGCTCCGTTAATGTAAAAGAACTTTAGGTTATTTGTAACACCCACCCACCCCCGAAAAAAAAAAAATTTCGTCTTCTTTGAGAAGTGAATTTCGTTTTGTAATACTTACTACAGGACTATAAGTTTTTCTTTATTTCTTGCGTTTAAAGCTTCATTAAAAAAAAAAAAAAAAAAAATCTGAAGAACTTTCGTTTACTACATTTCGTATTTTTTCAATACATATTTTCATTCTTTCAGTTGATGTTACAGTATGTTTGCTACATTCAAAATATTTTCATTAAAATATGATACTTAATATTCACAGTCGTTCATTAAACATGGTGTATACTAATTTTGTGACTTGAAATTCCGTTTTCAAATTTCTTGAGTTTTTAGTATAGTGGAGTATGTAAATAATACGCAATGACATTTATTTTTTAAATCGCAATACCACCCAGTCCAAGCATTTTGTACATTATTAGTATTTCACAAGTGGGAAAAAGGTTCTTTAAAACAGAGGATTTTAAAACATTGAAAAAATCTGGTCAGCAGTGAGAATCAAACGCGCGACCTCCGCCTTGCACGGGCAGTGCTCTTACCAACTGTGGACAGGTCCACCTCATAAATTATAGATTTGCCTGAGTATTCCAGATTTATAAAATTCCCTGAATATTCCAGGGTAGTAGAAACCCTGTACACTTCGGGGAATTCTTGTCTTACGGAAATTCAAAGTACTCACATCAAATCATCACAATAATTTAGCAGTGCCTCTCAAGATTGTATAGAACCGATAATATCTGATTAGGTAACTATAGACACGACATTTCATAATGGCGTGAATACATTTGAGCATCCTGAAAATCACAAAGTTGCCTATGAATAAAACAGAACAATAATTTAGTGTCTGTTTTAAATGACCCAACCCTAGTGGTCTAATGGTTACAGCTGCAGAATTTGAATCTGCAGTTGGGAGACACGCAGTTCGAGTTCTCCTTCGGGCCATTCTGTTTGACCTTTTCTTTAGTTTCAAGGTGACTATAGGCACGGTCCTAGACAATAGACGTGGATGCTACCTTCCTCTACATTCTACTAACTCACTTCTGGTTTGAATCAATTGATAATTCCAACACAATGTAGCTTTTGAAACACACTGGATAAAAACAAAGGGAATTCTTAGAATACAAATTTCCGATTATTAAAAAGAGAGAAATCAGACACTTCCGGATTTGTGCGAAAGTACTTCAGATTTAGTTGCTTTTTTCCTAACATAATGCTAACAATAAAATTTTATTTAGATTGTCCAGAAGTACAATACTGAATTGCATACCCATTCCAGTTCTACTACAGGTAGTTTTTTCCTTTCTCTGTAGTTCATGATCCACTGCGATGAGAGCTCAGCAATACCATTGTTTCTGTCTTCCAATTACATTCAGTTATCATACCTAACTAGGAGCTGCATATCAAAAGTCAGCTATGCCATCAAGTACAATGTAATGTGATAGAAACATAACACAGATCGGGACCATAGAAACCAATTGCGTTTTTTTTTTTTTGACCCATGAAACCAAAAAAACACGCCGACCAAAAACATTTCACAAGCAAATACACAAAAGTAGTTTCTTGGTGCTGTTTCTTTCTGATTTAGACAGACGTCGCGAACAGTAAGACACTACTTTTCTTCATCATTTTTAGGATTATATGTTGCCGATACTTGGATGTTACTTGAGTCAGCGTATACCCTGATCTCGACGTTGTCATCAAAGTGGCTTAAAGCTGGTGTATTTAAGATACCTTGCTTTAGCTGGAAATACTTTTTCCAGTTCTTCATTCCGTGAGAGTTTAGAAATAATTGCTTGCAGGGGCTCTATTTTCTCGCTATAATGATTTATGTGATTGCGCACGAACGAGCTCAACCCGAGAAAAGACCTAATCTGGCGTCAAGTCCTGGGTCTCTCACAGCATTGTATCTTCTTGGCTATTTTCGGATAAATTGGAATTTTTTGTCCACTGACCTTATGTCCCAGAGGTTTTGCCCTGAAATTATGTTTTCTAAGTCTTTTTAGAAGTCTTTCTAGTGATTCTAAATGCTGCTTGCCAGTATAATCGCTGATAAGTTCATCTGCGAAAGATGCAATAGAATCTGGTAATCCCTGTAGTAACATTCTTGTTGCGATTGAAAGACTTCGAGAGGAGGTCAGATGACCCATAGTGCATTTTCTGAACGGATAGGTTTTCTTAGTGTGCGGAACTTCGAAAGACATATACTTCCAGCTACTAAGATGAAGCTGAATTTGAAAATAACTCGCAGAAATATCTAAGGTTGAAATTAGATTTTTCCCTCGTAGAATGTTCAAGACATCCTCACTTGATCGAAATGGTACAGCTAAATATAGTGTATATTTGTTACAAGCCTGCAAATTTAAAACCAGGCGAAAATCTTTTGAGCCAGGCTTTTTCACCATAATCATGGGGGACGAAAATTCACTTGTATTCGTATCTTGTATTATATTTGCCTGTATTAATTCTTCCAGCTGTTTATCCAGTTGCGCTCTTAAAGCAACTAGGACAGGGGGTGATCTTTGGCGGAAAGAAGCATATTTATCTATACGTATACGATGAACGTAACCTTCAAATGATTCTATGTCACTGGGAAAGTAAGAGAAAGTGTCTCTATATTTGTACAAACGTTTATGAATGTAATCCTTCAATTTTGCATCTAAATGTGGGTTTATATCAAAGGCAGATATATGGAAGTAGTTTTCTGTGAATTTAAGTCTTTCTTCAATTTGTTCTATATTTATAGACATTATCTAGGTCTTCTTCCTTCAGATCATCAATTTTGAAAGAAATATGCTACTGGAGTGTTCTTTTTTAAATTTATTCTCTTTGATGTTGGGTTAACTACGAGAATAGTGCATTCATGTGTTGGCATTTTTAATGATAAATTTCTCAGACCGTATTTATCACGTAATGACTGCAGTAAATGAACATAAATAAATGCTGATTGTTGTTTTTCTTCTAAGTTATTGACTCGTACAGGAAGAAAAAATAACTCTTGGCTGGTATTGTTATGTGTTTAGAAACAAAAACGTCAGCAGAAGTTTGCTCTTTCACTTGATTTATGACAGCTTGTGAAATTGAACTCTTCCCGCTTCCTTCATGTGGAAATGCTGTTTTCCTTAGTTTCTTATAGAATGTTATATAACATTTTTCTCTAGGTCTAATTTTGCTTGTAGCCTCTTGAGTAGATCCTGGCCAACGATTGGACTTAGATTTTCTTGCTCAATTACGCTAAAATAATGAGAATACAATGTGTTCCCAATTTTAAATTTGATTAGAGCTATATAGGTCATTTGGACTATTGTTCCAGCTATACGTCGCAGGTTCGTGACAAGGTATTAAAGTGCAGTTTCTTGGTATTTGATTCCTAGACCAAATGGAAATTGTGCTTGCTGGGTCTATGATCGTTGGTATAACTTTGTCACCTATGTATAAGTTAATCATAGATTTATTTTCCTCAGTATTATATTTCATTAGCTCCCTATTTTCGTTGTTGTTAATTGATCAGTAAAAATTGTAGATTAAGCTGAGACAGATCCTTTTGATTGAAGTTCAGTCTTCTCTTTTTTTTTGTTATTGCTTGCGTCCGTGGGCCATCTACATCATTTTGGATCCGGGACGCCATTTCGAGTTTTCCGAATTGGCGTCCTTTTTATCTTTATGCCAACAACTTTGTGGGGAATTACCTCTTTTAAAACATTTGGCGCATACAGAGACAGTACCAGGTTTCTTCTGGTTCTTCTCTCCATCTTTTCTTTCGTAGTTTTGTTTCCCGCTTTTATTTTTTTTACACCATTAGAGAGAGTTCCGCTAATTTACTAGTTATACTTTCCAAATTGTTTTGTGGTGGGTTTATTTGATTAGGATTAGGTTTAATTTTCTGTATCTGATAAGGAGGATGTATCAATAATGTGTTTTACAGGTTCTTGACTAGTTGGTATAGATGGTTAGTATACCATGTTAGGATGGGAGGTTGGGGCATAGTTTGGCTGCCTTGAGTCGTTTTTGTTTGGTAGATAAGTATTTCGTGAAGCGGCTCTTGCTTTGGCCATGGTAGTAATGTTCTTACATTTGAGGATGGTTGGTAAGGAAATACTTGGCCGGGCGGTTCTGACTCACCTTTACGAACGTCTATTATGGGTTCTTGTGTGGTCCACGGAGGTAGGGTTTGCGTTCTGGCAGTCTGCTGGTTTTGAATTTGGTAATAAGCTTGTTGCCTATTAGGATTTTGAACATATTAAATTTGACTAGTTTGTGGTTCGCTGAATAGGTTTTGATTGTCGTGTTCAGGATACATTGGTCCTAGGCTGTACATAGGATTTTGGAAAGTAGCATTTTGACCCTCTATTTGCCTTATCGTGGGATTAAACATAGGAGTAGTCCTTGTATTCTTCATCTGCTGGGTTTGGTCCACTAATGCTAACAGGGCTTGTGAACTTTCTATAAATTCCCACATTTTCAATAAATTAGTTCATGCTTCTAGTGTATGCAAGCGCTTCTGAAGATCCCTAACGGATGTATAATTTTCTAAAGCAATATTCTTGAGATATTCTTTAGTTAAACCTAGCGATAAGTAGTGAACTTTTTGTTCTTCTCTGACATCAGGGATATTGTGTCTAATCGCTCTTAATTTTCTCAAGAAATATGAGTCGATAGGTTCGTCTAGTTGTTGCTGTATCGAATTGATTTCCAATAATTCCGCTTTGTATAATGGTATCCCGGCCTACATAGGCTAGTAAGTTTATCCTTCAGCTGCGTGTATGTAGTTTCTTCCAAGAGATCCTTCAGCTGAGACTTTAGTTGAAAAACTAGGTCCAATGCCGTATCCTGTAGGTACATAGGCAATGATTCTTTTTTCGTTTTGCTTCATCCCATTGTTGCAGGGAGGCTAGATGTTCAAACAGCATAAAAAACCCTACCAGGGTTCTCATTAATATGGCCACTGTCTCTTCAAACTTGTACTTTGTGAACACGTGATCTTCGCTCTCTTCCTCTATACTTGAAAACGTGTAATACACGAAATATAGTGACTTTTTTATGTGAATATGTGTGATCTAATGCGAAACAAGCTGCAAGTATTATCCTCTTTTTTTCCTTCATTTGTCTTAAATTTATTTTACTAGGTGCGTAAATATGAAACCGGAATTTATGTACAGAAAAGACACAGTGATTCAATGACAATCCTAAGAACTATTTTATTCGAAGTATTGGCCATTGCTAGCGATACATTTCTGCCATCGGTCCGGCAATGTGTGGATGCCAGACCAAAAAAAACTGTGCCTCTTGTGCTGCAAACCAGTCATCAAGCCATTTTCGTAAGATGTGAAGCGCTGGTCAGCAAGTGCGTGTCCCATGGATGCAAATAAGTGAAAATCGGAAGATGCCAAGTCTGGTGAGTAAGCCGCGAGGGGAAGGATTTCCAAGCCAAACGTCGCAATCGTTTCCTTGACCGGTTTTACTGTGTGGGAGAGTGCATTATCGTGAAGCACAATCACTTTCTGTTGCCTTTGGTCATATTCTGGTCGTTTTTCACGCAAAGCTTGATGCAAATCGATAATTTGTTGTCGGTAACGTTGGGTATTAACGGTTTCGCCAGGTTCAGCAGTTCATAATAGATCACTCCCTTCTGATCCCACCAAACACAAAGCATTGTCTTCCGCCGATAGCGATTTGGTCTTGCAGTCGATGTCGCCGGTTCTCCTGGAGTTACCCATGATCTTTTACGCTTAGGATTCTCGAAATAGATCCACTTTTCGTCATCAGTCACAATTCGATGGAGAAATTATTTCCTTTTGTACCTGGCGAGCAGAATTTTGTAAGTGGTTTTTCGGTTTTCCTGCTGTCGTTCAGTCAATGCATGTGGAACCAATTTTCCCACCTTGTGAATCTTGCCCATGTCTTTTAAACGTATAGAAACTGCTTCTCGTGTCACATTTAATTAATCCGCGAGTTGTTGTTGCGTTTGAGCGTCATTCTCATCCAACAAAGCTTGCAATTCGCTGTCTGCAAACTTTTTCGGTGCTCTTCCACGTTCTTCGTTTTTCACGTCAAAATCGCCACTTTTAAATTTTGTAAACCACGCATAGCACTGTGGCTTACCAAGAGCATGATCACCGTAAGCTTCGACAAGCATGTGATGCGATTCTGCAGCAGTTTTCTTCAAATGGTAACAAAAAATCAATGCTGTCCGCACATCGTAGTTTGTAGGTACAAATTGCGCCATATTCAACGCTATTAAACACTACACTATGACATGAAACTTGTCTGGTTTTGAGTTGCAAATCGTTATCAGCAGTCAAAACGAACAAGTGGCGCCAAGGACGCAGTTTTACGGTAACGCCGTCTATGCACGAATTCCGGTTTCATATTTACACACCTGGTATATATATATATATATATATATATATATATATATATATAAACACTTGTATTCTCTTTCTATGCTGTCCGCTTTACTGCCAGACACCTACTGATTTTGAACTAAGAGTTGAAATCAGACAGACGTCTAAGAGATGTACCTGAATTGTTGCATGTAATTTCTGGATTCAAGCAAGAGATTATTTTTGTTAATTCAAACTGATCTGTTTTCTCATCAGTTTCTCCACAGATCCTTTTAGGTCCGACATTCGGTGCGAAATCTGAATATTTTCTGTTCAATAACATCTACAGTAATCTGGGAAACTAGATTTAAGATGAAAGTACTATATTGAGTTGTAACTACTTTTCGTAACAAGTTGGAAGTTACATGAAAAATATTGTTTTCTGTTTAAACCCCACTGTTCGTTACCACCAGCCGATCGCTGGTGGTAACGAACTGGTCGCCAACACTATATTTGACTGAATAGAAAAGGCACGGTTAAGAGATAATCTCGTTACTTTTTTAAAAATCGCACGGCACTATTCTCAGTGTGTTAAGCAGGCCGTTCAATTTTGAGTACACATGTCTGGAATGTTCAAATTAGGCATTTAATTGCTTCTGCAAACCTACGTCTTAGGGACTTTGCAGACGAACGACTATTTTGTGAGCACCACAAAAAAGTTGCAACTTGTCCCATTTTAGTGGCAGATGGCTGCTACATGTGGTGATCAACTCGTATTTAAAGTGGAACAAACATGTTTCAACAAGACCGTGCAGACGGACAACTGTTGGAAGCAAGAGTCGTGAGTAAATAAATACAGACGCTGCAACAAAAGGGTGATTCGTGTGTAAGAAACACGTAACTGATACGTGTAGCTGCCAGTCTGCCACTTGCAACAACTTGTGGCATTCACAAAAAGTTGCCCGTTTGCAAGGTACCTTAGTAGATTTACTGTTGACAGAACTGCAGAAGCAACAGTAAATCTACAGATATTTAATAAACGATATTCTAGCAATTTTTACCAGATAATGAGTGATGTAGAGATATCATCCTACTTCGTTAGCTTATTAGTTATCATTCTCGTATTGTAATCAGTAAATTTAATCGGAAATCATAGATTAGCATGCCAATTAAATGTAAGCATACGCAGATTCTTTCAGACGTATATAGTTACTAAATTACACACTTTAAAATAAAATACATATAAAACAAGCACCATCACTTAAAACCGAAACCTACATCGTACAACTTACGATGTCGTGCCAATCTTATGATGTTTCTTCCTTTTGTAACCGTAAAGCAGCACTCGAAGCTTTGTTCCAACTAGCATATCGGTGCAGACGGTATAACACGTAATAATACATCATAGTGTTTTCAACTTCACGATGAACCACGGTAAACAGTTTTGTAAACAGACATAGGTGTTCAACCTCACGAAAGTGGCCATCACCCTCATCGCGTTAGGGTGATGGCAAAGTTGCAACGTGAGGATGAGGCGTGAACGAAAATGTGAGGGTGAGGTCCGCCCTCGTTAACCACAAAATTACTACAAGTATTATTCCAAACAAAGTGACTCCATAAAATATGATTTGTATTGTGTTTAAAGTCTAATACCCATTACTAAAAGAACTATAGTTCTACCCGTGAGTGTTTCAACATCATGAATGTGACCCTCATGAGGGCAAATCTCAGCCTCACTGCTTAAGGATGAGCGAGGCAGATAGCAAAGTTGCAACGTGAAGGTGAGGGTGAGTGAGGTACGAAGAAAATGAACACCTTTACTTGCAGATACTTCAAAATGGAGTGAATTTACTAATTGGTTTAAGTTTTGTTTATCATCTCGACTATTATTTTTATTATAATCTAAGACCATGATTTTCCTGATTTATTATCATGTTTTTCAGGTGAGCAAAATTTCCAGACTTTTTCAAGTTTTTCAGATTCCAGGTCGAGTGGCCACCCTATCATGTTATGCATTTGAGATGAATAAATAAATGCATATACGGATTAAATTTTGTACAGCTTAAACATAAAACAATATATTTCGAGGCTTAACGATGAGAATATGGATTTTTAGCGAATCGACTTTACCGGTACTAACTCATTATGAGGCACACTTATTTTTAATAAGATTACGTTTACGGATTTACAGCATAAATAAATGCTAATATTCATGAATATCCACTAAGCAAATATGTTGGTAAGTAATTAACAATATGCCTTTGTATATTGCATATATGAATGAACGTAATACATATTCCTATTTTAAAAAAGATATGTTCGGAAGGGAATTTTTTGACAATCCTGGTGCATATGAATAGTAAGTATTAATAGTCATTGAGAACTTTCCTGGGGAGTTATCATCTGGGAAGAATAACAACACCCCGATCACCTCCAGGTAAGGCAGTTTCTGTTAAAAAATTAATAAGAACATAAGTTCACGTGCCCCCTTGCACAAAATGTACATGGTCATAATGATGTGTGCGGCCTCGTATCTGCTTGAGTGCAATTACTAAACAGCTTTTGAATACTGATATTTATGCGCAGGGGCTATTAACAATATAAATTACTTGCGTGAGTGTATCTTGAAATCATCGCTGAAAATCGTGGAACAAGAAAATAAGTATCGCTAATTTGAACGTATTTGGTTCTATTTCTTAATGCGAAAAACGCAGGACTCTACGTACGGTCACTAACTTCAAACACATTTTCTTTTTCTTTTTTTTTCATATCAAGACGGGCGTCAACCAACTACAGCATTGTGTCACCCACACAAATGAATTCAATACTTTCCCCGTAATTAGAATGATAATCAGCCAATCACAAAACGAAAACAATTCAGTTTGTCACTAAAAACTTAATTGGTAGATGACCTTAAGGCATCTATGACTCAGATCCGGATAGGAGAGGGAAGGAGTATGCCAGGGCCTAAGCAGAAGGTACCATCTCGGCATTTGACGGTGCGACTGAGGGAAAACTGGAAAACCTTAGTCAGGATGGGTTGTCATTAGAGTATTAAGTACAAAACATACTTTGTACCGACTACACAAAATATTAGAACTTATATTAGACCCGGTAACAGTTGGTAATGCTGACCAAACGTGGTTTCAAAAGCTGATTAACATGACAGCTTAAACACATACTACATGATGAAATAATAGGTGAAGTAGTAGCTAAAGTGGCTGGCTTCTTTTGAAAACCGTAGAAATAACTGATTGCAACCGTTTTGATTTGTATATATACAAACTGTTGGTTACTTACAACTATAAATTCAAATCTAAATGTGAGTGACAATTTTGAAAACGTTTCTACGTTGTTGATCTCTTGCAGGATTTACTGTACAAATAAACTGCAAATGTCAATTAAAGTCCTTGAATAACATATAGCGTGCGAAATAACTGAATGTGTGGGGGGACTATGTCAGAACGCCCACTGGTCAGATCGCCCACTTCTGAAAGTGGTCAAAACGCCCACCAAAATAGGAAAACATGCAAATTCAGAAATGGTCAGGGCGCCCACTCGTAAAAATGGCAAACACGTTCACCAAAATGGTCAGAACGCCCAAATGCATAATCGGTCAGAACGCCCACTGGTAAAAATGGTCAGAACGCTCACTGGTCAGATCGCACACTTCTGAAAATGGTCAGAACGCTCACCAAAATGAGCAAACCTAATGGAAAAAAAAACGCGGGAAAACGTTCACAAAGTCTACCAGTCAGAACGCCCACTCTTAAACAAGTGAGTCAGAGTCGGGTCGGGCTGTACACATAAGCTACAGCAGCGAGTATAATAGTTATATGATAATGTTGCGTTTGTGTGTTTCTTTTCCTAAGTATAATTATCTGCTATGTGTTATTATGTTGTTATATTATTAAGTGTAATATATCGCCTTAGAAAAACGCATCAGAAGCGAAATCCATATCATAGTAGAAAAGGGAAATTGAAAAACACGTCACATTAAAGCAATATGAACTAAATAAAGTATTCGTTGAAATATAATTTAAAATTCAAGCTGTTTTCAATGTGCAAATGAAAACATGATAAATGTAGTTAATTACATTCTATTAGCTTTTAAGTACAATTTTTATTTAATTACCTTGGAAAGGCACATATCAAGCGTAATTTAAGGAACAATTATCATATTCAGCCGTTTTCTATCCACTGCTGGATAAAGGCATCCCCCTTTTCTTTCCACGTATCTCGCTCAGCTGCAATCCTCATGAATGTAGCTCCTGAAAAACGTTTAATTTCATCTAACCATCTTGCATTTGGACGTCGTCTCGGTCGTTTTTTTCCTCTGGTAATCCAATGTAATACATTAGTCGTCCATAGTTGTTCCTATCATGCATCTCATCATAATTCTTTCTGTGAGTCTTTATCTTTGAGTCATTTGCGCATTCAATGTCCAAGTTTCACAGCCGTATATCATCACAGGTAAGATACATTGCTTATAAACTTTACTCTTGAGACACATTGGTAATTTTCTTTTGAAAATAAAATGTGTTCTTCCAAACGAGCTCCACGCCATTTGCATTTTCTATTTATTTCATCCATCAACTTAGCATACGTTGATTTGAGCTTCTCTGAGTAAGCATACTCATTAACTATGCCTATTGTATCTCCGTGAATCAATATTTCCTTCTTTGCAGCATGTTGATTGTACATTACTTTTATTTTACTTAAATTCATTTTAAGACTTATTTTCGAGTTTCGATGGGCGTTTTGACCGGTAGGAACTCTGACCATTTCTGAATTTGCGTGTTTTGTCGTTCTGGTGGGCGATCTGACCGTTTCTGTGGGCGTTCTGGCCATTTTCAGAAGTGGGCGATCTGACCAGTGGGCGTCTGACGTAGACCCAACGTTGTTGCCATTTTTACGAGTGGGCGCTCTGACCATTTCTGGATTTGCGTGTTTAGCCGTTTCTGTGGGCGATCTGACCATTTTCAGAAGTGGGCGATCTGACCACTGGGCGTTCTGACATGGACCCAATGTGGGTATCTCTGAATTTAGCCGTACTGAGATTTGTTATGATTTTCAGGTTCTAATGTTGTCATCGAATTATTATGCTGCTTGAATTACAATAATGTTATTTACAGAAATGTAACAACAAATAAAATTACTCTTCTTTACCTCAGACTATTTCTACATGTAACCACATTAATATGACTCCTTCCAACCCGTTTGAGGGAAACCATTTCAGGGACGTAATAATTTTCAACCACCACCACATTCTAAACGCGTTTTGGAGTTCTGGCAACGGTAAGACGCCAAATACTAATCAACTGTGTCCAAATCGGGTCTGGTCACACCACTAAAATACACTTATTATTAATCAAATACAATACTCATAGAAGCCTATAGGGTAAACATAATATACAAAGAGTAGTTAAGGCTAGATTAGTAGGTTACTTAGCCCGTATTCAAGTCGACCACGTTGTAACTGCAATTAGTACCAGAACCTGAGACTTTGAAGATAGTTCACACCAGGCTAATGGCTGAACGGTACCTTCCAAACCATGACCCTACCCGACTTCTTTCCACATCCTATCCCCACCCCTATCCCAGTCTGAGTCATAGTTGCTTAAAGGTCATAAACGAAGTTCAAATTTAAAAGAAAGTTTTTATTAAGGAGAAATCTTATATACAGATCCACAACTTAATAGTTCGTACCGTGTGCAAGACAGCTAAAACTAGAAGTCCTGATTGCTTAAAACCTAGAAGTTGACTAAACTGGTAATGTTACCTTTATGCAAATTTCCACAAGCTTCAACGTATCTTTGACTTAACGGAGGTAAGTTCCATGAAGTAACAGAGCCTTCAACTTCATCGTAGGTGCTGATTATGGATATTGGATCTTCTTCAGATAAATAAGCTCCATCCTTTGTTAACAAACATAATGTTGGTTGAAGACCTTCCATTCTGAAAATACACTGGAATTAATATTACAACTACTGGCTTCCTAATTCAGCAAAATCAAAATAAAACTACAGTACGTTTACACTTAAGAAAACTAGAGAGGATGGACAGGAACAATATGAATCCCAAACAGGAAAGGGAGAAACAAGAGACGCTGCGATTGACTCAGAATAGATTCAAGTTACATGAAGGCGAAGCTAGCAAGATAGTACAGTGAAATCCTTTCACGTTGGACACTTGCAGTTCTATCGAAAGTCCAAGATAAACGTAGTATTCATATGAACCACATTGTAACAACACTGTATGAACAAAATATTTTACTGAACTATTTATGTTTAAAATATGTTGTACTAATTTTTTTTAAAAAAAAAACCGCTCTGTCATCCTTAGAGGTGCTATCAGTTATTCCAACGCAAAATCTGTTCCTGTCTGATTATGATTCACTTGTTATGACATTTAAATCCCGTTCACTGAGTATTAAAAATCCTCGCCCTCGTGATCAGCTCATTAAACTAAAGCGGAGAACTGACTGCGATAATATACGGCACGTTTTTCCGTAGTGTTTACTGGAGGATGGAAGTATACATGGTGCGGTTAATCTCTTGACTGATGTCATTTTAGCGATTATTGAAGAAGATGTTCCCAAGAAACCTGTAAGCTAAAGGAAATTTCCTCCTTGGTATGATACTGAAATCTGATTAGCCTTGAAAAATAAACGCGCATGTTGTCCCTGGAAAATTTCCAAATGAACACACACACAATTCTTTTTCTGAAACTAGGCGCCATACGAAAACAATTACTTAGACGCAAATATTTAAATCATGTTTCTAATATCTCAGGAGAAGTAACTGCAAATCCTATAAAATTTTGGTCTCTGGTAAATGCAAGAAGACAACACTGTGGAGATAAAACATGTTATGGTACTTGCCTCTGGCGCACACAGAGCAAAACTCTTCAATGATTACTTCTTTACAGATTTTTCCACTCAACCACCTCGACTATCTGTTCTCATGCCTTGACTCCTGACGAAATCAAGTTTTTCCTTGGTGCCTTCTCAGATCATTGCTCTGTAGGATTGATAACATAAATTCAATCTCTCTCCGTAACACTGCTGATTCTCTTTCTTACCCACTATCACCCTTGTTTAACAAATGCTTTACGGAATGTGCTTTTCCCCTTCTATGGAAGCAAGCTAATATAATTACCATTCATAAGTAAGGTGATAAAACTAACGTCTCTTCGTATAGACTAATCTCTCTGCTTTCACCTTTGTCTATAGTTTGTGAATAGATAATAAAAGATAGACTTTACAAATGTGTCTCTCCGTACATAAATATTGCTCAACACGACTATCTACCGAACAGCTCACAAATGCGATTAAGTCTATTTCAGATAACTCTCAACTTGACGTGGTATACCTGAACTTTTTCAAAGCCTTCGACAAAATAAATATCAATATGCTTCTCTATAAATTATCGAACAGGTTCAATATATATGAGAAATTTCTTTCCTTCCTCAAAGATTCTGTCTCTAATCGTGAACAGCATGTGGTTCTTTCTGATTCCTCTTCCAAATATGTTTCTGTGTTACCCGGTGTACCACAAGGAAGTGTTCTGGGTTCGCTATTATTTCATCTATACATTGAGGACCCTTCGTCTTACTTAACTTCACCTTTCAGTAATATTCTTCTGTTTGCAGATGATTGCAAAGTCTTCAGAAATGTAATAACTGTTAATGAAGCTTTCCTTCTTCGCCAGGGAAATAGTTGTTTGGTGTAATACTTGGAATATGACCCTAAATCCTTTAAAGTGCTCCACTTTTACAATTTCATTCAAAAAGAACAAAACTGTGTCCACATACTTTATTGAAAATATCCCCATTAAGCAAGTAAGTCTTCCAAAAGATTTGGGTGTAATTTTCGATGAAAAACTACCCTTTGCTGAGCATATCAGGACCACTACAAGCAGCGCTGTGAAACTACTTGATTTTTTGCACAGATTCACTGAAATTCAAACTCTTTCTTCCCTCAGTTTATTTTTTTTAAGCTTTCGTTTCACCTAAATTGGAATACTGCTCTCCTCTCCTATTTGGAATATGGCTTCTTCTGTTCACTTGACACGCCTTGATTCTGTCTCAAGTTTCTTCATTGCCATTGTTAAATATGGAGTTCCCTCAATGAGATCCTTAAGTAACAACGAACTTCTGAAAAATTTAAATATTCGAACGACCTCTACAAGGCGAAATTTGGCAAACGTGTTATTTCTATTCAAAATATGTAATGGCATATTTAGGTCTGAAGTCCTGCTTTCAGAGTTGAACTTCCGTATGCCTATTCGTCCCATACATAATAGCACTATATTCGCACACCCAACACTAAGACTATCGAAATTGTCAAACGCTCTATGTTGGTCAGAATGGTATCGAAATATAATCACCTACCACCAGAAATAGAAATTTTCAGCTCTGAACAAGCTTTTCGAAAAACTGTGTTTTTATGTTCGTTTCATTTGTAAATAATGTTGTATTTGTTGTTAACATTGATTTGTAACTGATGTTCGTATTATGCTCGTTATTGATGTTTTCAGTGTAAAATAGCAGTACTGCTGTATCTGAAACCATACAGTTTACACGGAAGTATAGCGAACTCTCGATTATCCATTTTGCAGTTTAACCGAAGAGTAGTCTAGGCACTCTACTAAAAAATATCCCTAACCCAGAAAACTGTAACGAAGATTGCAGTTTATGCTCAGGGATTGCTTCCCTAATTCATGCAGGAAAATGTGTTGAATAACTTATCAAAAGTTTACACCGCTTGAAGTCCAGGAAATGAATGAATGAAAAAAAAAAGGTTTAACATTTCCCATAGGCGGTGGCCCGTAAAGAAATTTTACAGGAGTGCAGACTGAAAGATCGTAAGTTTTCTTTCTGAGTCACTATTACAATCCTTCGCCTAGGAAGCCCGGTACCAAAGTTATCGCCAGTTTTAATGTTGTAAATTGAAAGTTTTAACATTAAAACTATTTAAAAAGGTATTTTTAACTACAGGGTCCACAGGTCTGGAAACACAGCAGTACGCCGAAAGCAGATCGACCGAGTGCGATAATGTGAGTGAGGCTCTACCTGATAGGGGATGGGAAACACAGCGGCCGTCTTCAAAGCTGCCATCTTGGATTTAGATTGAGAATTTTAAATAGGAAGGGGATCCTGTGACATATCGTTTTAGGCTAGATCGTTTCCAGAAATTTAAAAGTAAAGTAATTTTATATTTACGTTTATTTGTTTAGGAGATAAGGACTGAAAGTTGGAATTTGGAAAAGGTTTGCCATTCTGTCGTTGCATGTTATTCAGCATGGCACTAACTCTTCATGAACGGATCGATTGTACTGATGAGTGGTGAACGCAGTATCAGGGTGATTGTACATGAGTTCAAAGCGTGTCATCCGGAGAAAGCAGACAGAACACATGAAAACACGTTCAAGATATTGAAGAAAATTGAAGATATGGGATCTGTGCGCAACCGACGAGAACACGGCAACAGTATTTGTGGCTGCAATTGTGAAGAGCTCCACACGCAGTACTCGACGATAACAGCTGATACTAGTTGTCCATCAGAGGTCCGTACTACGGCTTCTACATGAAAACAAGTGGTATATGTATAAGCTGTACGTGAGAATGACCCAGACATACAGTTACAGTTTGCACAATGGACCTGGAGAAGTGCAATGTGGGTACATTGTTTCCTTTGTGTGTGTTGTTTAGAGATCAAAATATGCCTACCTCACATTTTAAACTGATAATGTAAACATGAAGCCGAACAAATCAGTGGTATTCAACCGGGGGGTACGCAAAGCCATTTTAGGGAGTACATAAAATTTAAAATACAAACATACATGTTATTATCTCGTGACAAATCAGAGCTACAAAAACATTTTTTTTTTTTTGGTCCAGGCCGGATTGGTAAGGCTTCCATTATTGCACCTTTTAATATTTCTTTTGTATTTATTTATCTTTATATCACTTTTTATGTTCTCGTAAGCAATCATATTTTTTTTATCATATTCAAAAGTGAAGTTCACCTCCACTCGTTTACATACAATGCTACAATATTTCTCGAAAGGGAGACTTTTGTCTCCAAAGGTAGGGTTGAGGAACATCTATGGACTATGGTTAATTGCTCGGATGGGATCAGGCTTTGGTTCCAGATAGCCCCAAGACGATTTGTCCTGCTCCGAGTCGCTAACCTTCTTGACGACTTTTTTTTTTTTG
>JAGDQP010000662.1:34440-67544 GCA_022664845.1 Lepisma saccharinum | reverse complement strand
AATTGGCAATTTGAGTTCGATATTTGTTGGGGCAGTATTTTGCTAGTTAGCGTACATTTAAGGAAAGTGGACCAGAAATGATCATTTTTTTATATTATTGACGGAAAAGGCGACACCACCTCTTCCTTGCTGCACTATTTGCAATCGAACAATTTTATGAAGTCATCCATACTTCACCGACACTTGGTAACCGATCATGACGAGTATATGGACATACCAATTGAACTTTTCAGAGGTAAAGCAGAAAATTTATGTAAACTTCCAACGTAATACACTATTTCACACAATCATCAATGGTGGCATTTGAGACTTTGTACGAATTAGCATTGCTACCTGCAAAAAACGTATCACCTATCGCCTGCGGTAGGGTCTCTTATCCTGGTACTTTGATTATTGCAGACAAAGTGTTAGACAAAAATTTTCTAAAGGGGTAAAAACACAAGTGTAGGGTGTCAAGTTCATGACATAAAACAAAATATTGAAGAAATGAAAAAAAAAAAAAAAAAAAAAAAAAAAAACTGGTGCATCGGTTGATGTTTGTGGCGGACCCGAGCAACTTACACACATTCGGTATTTTAATGTTAACAAAGATGCTGTTGTTGATGAAATTCCGGAATGTAAACAATTAGCAGAACATACAAGGGGAGACTATACTTTAAAAACCTTGGTAATTTACGGTCGGAATATGGTTCCTAACGCTTCAGTAAATAACATGTAAGGGAAACATTCAAATTAATTCTACTCGGAAACTGAACTTGGAACTCCTAGTTTACAACGAAGCAGTTGTATTCACTTACTCATCGGAGACTCATTATTAATTGAAGGGTTTGGCGCAAGAGAAAAGTAATTCCATTTTACACAAAATGTTGACAAGAGACAAAACAATGGAAATGTGTATGACATGAAGAATTACGTACGTTGCAATCGCTTCTATTTTCCTCCGTATCAACCAAATCTACCTCATTTTTGCACCAAAAATATTACTAATATTTCTCTATACAGACTGATGATAAGATTCCTTTAGTAAATTCTGGAGTGAAACTTTATGCTAGCTTTCCTACACAAGCGCTCTTAACTCATGCAAATCCCAACCAACTTCTTAGTTGTACTCTCCTAGAAAACTATTTCCTCATCGAACTCTCCTCCTGTTAGTGAGCTCTGAATGATATATAGCTTCAGTGAACATAATTAGATAAGCTTTCAAGCACGATAATATAAACGAATTACATTATATAAATTACAATTACTTTATGTAAGTAAGATGGACTAAAACTAACTGAAGAATCATACGCCATTTTGCGTAGCACAAGTGTACCGGAAGTGAGTAACAGTATCGCGTATTAGACTATAAACATACACTATAAATACTTTTAATTGTGTAAATATGTGATATATTTACATCTGTACATCTGTTATGATCATTTTGACTAATAATTGGAACATTGGTGTAAGTACAATATGATGGAACTTCATTGTATATGCATTTGTATGCTAGAGCTCAGCGAACCTCTCTGACATCCGAGCTGCTTGCAGAAAGTTCAAGAGATTTTGCCCTACTAGTCAGTGGAACAGTTGCAGAAATGCGATGTTGCCACATAGTGTTTTACGGGCTCACAACCAGATAAACCTCTCAGCTCGATGACTCACGGTCCCCACCTCTAACCCAGGAGATCCGTCCCGAATCCTTTATAAATCCCAGATTTGCTCTCCTGATCGTTCAGTCCACCCCAGACGGCGAAGCCCTTGCAAGTCGTCAGCCTGACATTTTCTAAGGTGACACTTATAATATTTTCTTAGTCTTTAACAACTTTTGAACTTAGAACAAAATGGACTTCTAACATTCTCCATTTCGGATTCCTGTCATTTGAAGTAGGTTCGACTTAGAATTATTGTATTCTATAGTTGTGCTGATAACATTATAACAGATTTGGCCATGTATTAGGACTCTGTATTGTTCTATACATACATTCTTATAATAAATATTGCTTCAAAGAACTTAGTAGTTTAGCAGTTCTTTAATTTCCCATAACCTAGGTTTAGTCTATAATAGTTGTAACTTAGCATATAAAGGTGACATACACTATCAGTTTACAATATTGCTACTCGTAGTTCCTATACTATGAGAAAGCAAACGCTGGATATCCATCTACGGATTTCATCCTCACAAGATGAACACCGGAAGCGCAACGGAAGTAAGTAAGTAAAGGCGCGACTTCACATACGGAAAACAAGAATGTTGGTCGTCAAACCAATAATTGAGGTCTCAGGGCACTCCGTCTTCCTCTCGCCAACGCTAAGCCAAGCGAGCGCACATAACTGCACTACCAACAAGTCTCTACCATCATCTGCTATGAGCTACGTCTCCACATAAAAAGGGGCATATATGATGGTCCAGCAGATGCGTGTTCACTTTGAGTGTAGCATGGGCCGCCATATATCTACCCCAAGGCACGGATGTATTTCCACCTGCCTCCTAGAAAAGGCAAGCGCAGGCTCAAATAAATACCTAATTTGCTCTACCATCTGAGCCACACATACCCTCAAAACCCCTTTTAAGAGTTATCTCTTGCACAAAGCCTTTCAATTATTTGAATTACTACCTGAAATAACGTTGAGCTGCTGCTTTAGCCAACCATCCGATAGTCTGTTGCTGGCCACCATAAGCAGGTAAAGGAACTAGTAGTAGCTTATCCTGTACACGAATTTTTATTGCTTGGGAACTGTACTGAAAGAAATAGAAACAAAGACAAGGATTATAAGTCGACAGTTTAAAATACACTTATTAAAAGTCATGCGATATTAACAATGATAATCTGAAACAAACATATAACAATATCATTCAACTGCATAAGAAGTAAATATTGTGAATACAAATGCCAATGTATCTTGCCTTTTACCCTGGCCAACATGTACTCAGCTCGAAGCAGATAATAAAGAAAAGTGTTTTCAAAAACGCACAAACAAAAGTAGTGCAGAAAGCAATTTCTAAGACAGGAAATCTGTCGAAGCTTCACATATATAAATATGATACCTTTACACATAAATATGATGAGAGTGAGAAAGTTTGTATTTAACCAAGTAAAAAGTTTGAAGCGATTGTGAATAAACGTTACACCAACAAGCATTGTGAAACGTGTGATTGTGTAGTACGTTAAATAATAAATACAATACAAAAGAAAGTATCTGTAATAGACTGGGATCAGTGCTGTTAAATAGAGCACGCAGTAGTGCTGCTACATTTTTAAAAATGTAGAAGCAAGTTTAAAGTGTTAGCTACGATTGCATTTAAATAACTGCACTTCAGAATTTAGTCCCATTTCCACATAAATGTTTCACATATTGTATATAGCCATTTTTTTAAAGTACGTTGGAACTTCTTAAGTTGTCTTAATTTTTTTCTCGGATAGCTCTTATATAGTACATTCTATTGGTGTGAAACTGCATCTGCACATATGCTTTCAAATGCGTAAAAGTTTCTTAACATTTTTTGGACGGGGAAGGGGAATCGTCAAGAGTCCTTGAATTTATTCTTATCAAAGTGGTAGGTACACTGAAAAATTCTACCATTGGATTCTGTTCATTTTCAGTGACTTTTTAAAGCCGCGGAAGTACTTATTAAAGTAGCGAGTAGCAACTACTCGCTACTCTGAAGCAGTTTTAACAACATTTTTGAAGATGGAGTTGTAGCGAACTATATTTAAAAAGTAGTTAATACAGCATAGTAGTACCCATGAGTCCTCTTTTACTATTCATCGGTATCTTCATCTGTAGCGCAGTATGTTCACAGATGATTATGCAAGACACATTTATTTTTACCATTTGCTTGACCTGGCATAGTACATAAAATATGTATCGCACGGGTTGGTATCACACAAGTTAAATCTAACATCTCCTCCAGGCACTATTCGTGACGAACACCGGTAGCACTGAACTGAATTGAATTCACTTATGGCCTTAAGGCATCTTTGGCTCAGGCCGAGATAGAGTAGCCAGAGGATGTGATAGGTAGCGGCCACGGCTGATAAAAAGTTTTAAACGTTTTAATGGTAGGGGTTATGATAGGTACTCCATCTGCAGTAACCTCTATAACGTTTTAATCTCACTTTCGGTCTATTCATAAGCACTTAACTAGAAATTGTAGGTACTATTTTACCAATTTTGATGAAATTTGCTATGTATTAAAATTCAATAACCAAGTTATTTATTATATAAAAGGTAAAAAAGTAAAAAATATACCTTGTACAATGCGCACGCGCCATGCACGGCGCATGAGGGATGTGGAGGTAGCGCTCCACATATTCTCGACCAACGGCACGAAGTGAGATGGGCTGGTCAGTCCCACGCTCGGCTGCCTTTACCTCCCAAAGTGCCCAGGAATATCAAGGACACTGTGGTACTCAATTTGATAGGAGGTTGAGTATACCTCAGAGCGCCAGGCCCGCATGGGAACACTGAAGGAAAATTCTCCAATGTCCTGGCCGGGATTTGAACCCGGGAGAACCAATTCGTAGTCAGACGTGCTACTGCTTGTAACAGTTTTTGTTGAATGTATGTAATAAACAGCCTTGTCAGCGAATTTTAGCAAGCAATAAATTTGATGAGTAATTCAAGGATACTCTAAGAATTTTTAGGATAAGTTCGCCAATAGTCGGCCGCTGAAATAAAATCTTACTTCTAAACTTTTAAAGTATGAAGATTTCAAAATTTTTGACAAAAGGTAATTTATCTGCGTAATTTTGTTTTTTCGTATCCTACTGTACATTAAATGCTCACTTCTTATCTTTTACAGCGATATAAAAAAAGTTTTACGAAAACTCGTCAAAATTCCTACTTATCGACCATCATCGTGCAGTAGTCGACCACACGTAATTTCTATCGTTTTTATCGCGTAAAAGTCACTGATTTACTTTTATATTTGCAAACTACAATATTTGTGAGATTTGAAGTTGACAAAAACTTTATGGTTTATGTTCAATTTTCTGAGTATTAGGTTTTTCTCTTAGTGAATATAAATGAAAGGAGTTTTTGAATTTATGAGGGTTATTAGAGTTTATGGTACATCTATTACATTCAACGTTGGTAGTAGGTAAATGTATTTGGAATAGTCGTTTTGAATATAATAGGGTTCTCTCCCGTGTGAAACAGGGTTCTCTGCTGTGTTAAGTTTTCTCCTTGCTATGTGAGCATGTTGTGTTTCTAGTTATTTTCTCATTAGTGGTAAGAGCAAGTTCCAGATTCTGGCAGTACAAATTCTGAAGGAAGTAGTTTAGAACATTTTTACGCTAAGGATTAGCGTTCATAATGATTTTTTTTTTAATTTTTAAGAAAAAATTACGTCCCACACAGTTGGCTGGAATAACAAGTCGCGTAAAGAGCTGGATTTTAGCACCGTCACTGGGCAAAGTAAACCGATGGTGGTTTGCTATTGCCTTATATCGAATGATGATGTCTTAAGAACGGTACTTAAAATTTAACGTTTGCTCCAAATCGCTTAGGATCCCCACCGGGAATCGAATTCGGGACCCTTTGATTATAAGGCAGCGAACTTTACCACTCATCTACGGGGCACACTTTTATTATAGTGGATTGAGGGAAGATGCCAGATGAAATTTAAAAAATGTGAAACATCATGACTACATCATCTACAATAAGACTAAAATACAGGAACAAGTTTGGGTATATTTCCACCACACCAGAAAATATTCGTTACAATGTCCAGCTTGGCAGCTCAGATTTATCTCCTTTATGTGAAACATACACCAATTTAATGCATCAATGACTTTACGTTGTGTGTGAAATAAAAAAAATAGTTCTTTAACGTATAGCATACATGCTATTGAATATATATGTACCGAGCTCAGTTAGTAGAGCATTGACTTCGCGTTCGGTAGGTCCTGGGTTCGATCCCGCGGCTGCCGTCCTGACTGAGGTTTATCCTGGGTTTTCGTTAGTCATATAAGCTTAATCCTGGAATGGTGCCTTCGATACTAGGCCCTGGCCGACTTCTTTCCCAAATCCTCGCCCCACACCTATTCCGGCCCAAACCATAATGGCGATAACTGACATTCAAATTCTATTGAATACGTACGCAGAGTACCAATTACATATGTCCTTGTATGATTCCGTTCTATTCAAGAAGATTAGTGCCAAGAAATGAATCTAACCAGAAAGCAATGAAAACAGTCTTATTTAATGTAATGCATTTAGGTAGTGGCCATCTATCTTACCCCACCTTCGGGTAAGACGCCATTTCGTCTGTTTCTCCCCGCACACATAACTTCTTTGTGAAACAGTCTAATGAAGTACTTTACAGTCACAACTACACAATTCAATGCATTTTTTCTCTTTCGTGGAATTTAGTCCAATCCGTAACTGTTTACTGACTAGATGAATTTATTTATAGTCTAAAAGATTATTATTATTATTATTTATTTCAAAGGACTTGCTAGTTGCTTCGTCTGCTCGTGGCAGATTACACGACATTCACTACAGCCCCTTAGAAACCATACTGACTAGTTATTTGACACCAAACAAGTTTTTCATCTAGGGTCGTGTAGTTATGGAATTGAAGTACTGTAGGCATCTTCCCTGAATCATCATCATATTATAATTAAATCTTTTCGCCCTCATCTCAAGAGACGTGAGACTTGCACCAGCTGGTCTTGTTCACGTAAAAAATGTTTGGTTTTGCATTGAAGCAACAGATTTCCAGAGAAAAATCTGTCAGTTAATGTTACTGAACAAATTCCAGTTACCAAGCATGAAACAGCGCGATCGACAGGTAGTAGGAAATACCAACTGTCGACCAACATGATTTTACCGTGGAAACAGGCAGTCGATATTTGGAAAATGTCACGAAGTTGAGAGAATGTTATGCATTTATATAGGAAAACAGACCTTAATAGCAAACATGAAGTAATTTGGCGCACTCTCAAATAATTCAATAATCGACCACACTTGGTCCACAAGGGAATGACATTTAGCCACCAAAAATTATCAACCCGGACAATAAGTCACAATGTTTAATTTATATATCGTAATAAATAACACATTTTTCTGTATCATTTACTATAATAATATATGATAGTATCTCACCAAGTGGTCCGCATTGCTAAGAATAGTGTAGCTACAATTAACGGAGTAAGTGTAGCGAACAAATTGAATGCCACAAGAAATGTGCAATCTATTTACAAGCACAAACCTATGTGGAGACCATTACCACTTTTATTTGCCCATAACAATTTTGTCTCAGTATGATAGAATATTAAAAGTATGATATGTAGTCCTGGAAGCGCCTTTCAGAAAGATGGATGTCGATTTCCGACCATGTCTACAAACTTCCGGTTCCATGCTAGTTAAATTATTCGTTCTTTCCTCTCCACTTAATGTTGTTTCGGAGACAGACCAAATTTTGGGAGAAAAGACCATCAATCATGCCACAGAAATGACGAAAATCTTCATCCTCACATAGTTTCTGCTAAGGCCAAGTTCCTGTATTTTTCTCCACGGACTTTGTGTTAAATGAAAGAAACACCCTCGAAGCTGCAAGAACTGTGGACTCTGCTTCTTGCTCTGCAATCTCAAAATCGGTTATCAAAGTCTTTGGATCTGGATAGAAAGCCATGTTTTCAAATTTTTGTATCACAGCGTTAAGCATTTCCTCGTATGTTTTGGGGTCTTGTTAGACAGAAAACTATAAACACAAAGAACTGCACTATCTCTCAAAGGAATTCTGATAACGTACTCTTGAGCACACAAGCTTGGACACATGGAAAATAGTGGTGGCCTAATCCATTTCAATTCAGGCAGATTAAAAAAAATCTGTCCGAGTGATCTCTCAGATCTTCATGAAATTGAAATATATTATTCTTTATACAAAATTATGAGACACTTATTTTTTGTTTTGCTCAAATATTTTTTGACCCGACTTAGGCGGCTTCAAAGTCTGAGGCCAATTTCTCGTTAATTTTGGCGCCAAAATTTTTCAACTGCTCTTTCTCAGGAACTATTGAAGATATTTTCATTTTGTTTTTTCTCTGAAAGCTCACTGAAATCCCTTTTAAATACGTATATAGTGAACTCTGTAGGGTGCTTTTGGGATGTTATATTAATGGAAAACTAACATTTTTGCCCCCTTTTTGAGCCCCAAAATCTCAAAAAAGCTATCCACATTTTTTTTAAAATTTTCAAGACATTAAGAAGAATACTTCATGATGAACATATATAAATTTCACGGGGTGTATATTTCTGGTTTCAGTTTTACACAATATTTTACATTTGAGACCAATTTGTTGCTAGTTTTGGCGCCAAAATTTTTAAACTGCTCTTTCTCAGGAGCTATTGAAGATATTTTCATTTTGTTATTTTCCTCTGAAAGCTCACTGAAATCCCTTTCAAATGCGTATACATTGAACTCTGAAGAGTGCTTCTGGGGTGTTCTCTTAATGGAAAACTAAAATTTTAGCCCCCTTTTTGAGCCTCAAAATCTCAAAAAAGCCATTCTCATAGTTTTTAAAATTTTCAAGACATTAAGAAGAATACCTCAAGATGAACATATATAAGTTTCACGGAGTGTATATTTCTGGTTTCGGTTTTATATAACATTTTAATAGTTGTATTTACTGGCGGAATAGTTAAAGTTTATAAATTTGTTATTATGCAAACGAGGCTTCTTTTCTTGAATGAGAGTAGGCTAGCTATAAGAAATCTTTTCAGTACAATAGAATTATTATATTTTTCAATCTTCCTTCCATTCTTCTCTTCTTCCTGTTATGCCTAATAATATTCAGGCATTTGTTTTTAATATATGAATCCATAAAAGAACAATGTTTCAGGCACCATTTTATCCTAAATTCTAAATATCAGCCTTTACCAAATAATATAATTAGAAATAAAATAATATGTTCATTTGCTCCTTTCATTTGCAGATGGTGGTGTTTAAACAAAATTCTTTTATTAATTTGTGAAGCTTTTTTCAGAGGTGAGAATAGTTTACTGTAGGTAAGTTTTCATTATTTCCGAAGATGTCTAAAAGTGGGGAAGCAACGTTTTCTGAAAAGAGAATCAAAAGTGTCCGGACTTTGAGAACAGACATAAAAAATGTGTGTATCAAAGAAAGACTTGGAAGTTCAAACAATTCGAAAAAATGTCAATGTTACTGAGAACTTATCTGAAACGTGAAGATATTCATGATGATACTTTAGTTTGTTTGAATTGTTATCGTTGTTACTCGGATATTTATTCTGTCAGTATTCAGAAAACTGCAGTATTTGCAGAACCTTCTCAGGGTGAAGTCTTTAAAAATGAAAATCTGACTTTCAAAAGCAAATGTCCAGTGTTTGATGACGATAAACCCTACAGTGAAGAACTGGAAGAGATAGATACAATGAATGCAACCATCCCTAATCTTCAAATGAATGTGAG
Source organism: Lepisma saccharinum (assembly GCA_022664845.1). Taxonomy (NCBI): domain Eukaryota; kingdom Metazoa; phylum Arthropoda; class Insecta; order Zygentoma; family Lepismatidae; genus Lepisma; species Lepisma saccharinum. The sequence goes on along the minus strand of JAGDQP010000662.1, from coordinate 58,121 downwards.
TCCATTAAAAACACCACAGTTTGTCAAACGAGAAAGAAGAAAAGTCTATGTAACCACGAAACGGAAGCAACTGATTAAAGCATTTGAAAACAGCACAAGTACTGAACTATCTAAAAATTATAACGTAAATGTTTTACCAAGTTTAGAAGAACATTTTGAAACTGAAGAATGTGTGAGTGTGCAGAATGGTGCAATAAAATCAGTGATTCTTTGGACGAATGCCATTCGTATAATGAAAAAGTGTGCTTACTTACAGTTGTACCAACAGGAATATCAAAAATGCAACTACTGGACAAATTACGAAGAATTAGAAGACTGCAAGGAGTATATCACACTCCAGATCCATATCAAGAGGACCCACTGCCAACTGCAAGTATTGATTTGGCCAGAAGAAGTTATTTTCTGAGTGATGATGTCCATTGTTCTCTTCAAAGTCCAAACGCAAAAGATATGATATCAGTACGAGAAAAAGGTGTGAAAGTTCTAAAACCAAAACGGTATCTTACTAGAACTGTTAAAGAAATTTACCACAAATTTGCAGAAGATTATCCTGATGTGAAAATCGGTCGTTCGGCCCACATGGGTTACTACTTACCCTGCACGGGAAGTGTGTGTCTGCATATACTGTGCCAATTTCGATCTTTGTTTTGCGGCAGTGAAAAACTACAGCAACTCTTTACATACAAACATGAATGAATTGAAACAACTCCTCCAAGGGCTTCTAGTTTGTTCTCAACCAACAGATTTGTGTTTTTTGGTGAGTGTGGAGACTGTCCCGGGAGTGATGGAATCAGTTCAGTGTCTGGGATTAGTTGATGAAGAACAAGAGAATGAAGAAATATCGTTTGCAATCTGGGAGAATGGAGACCTTATTAAGAAGACTGTTCCAGTAGATGAGTTTATTAGTGAAATTGCTAAATGGACAGTCAAAGTTGTCTTTAAATGTGAAAGACATTTAAAGAAAAACAAAAGCAGAAGAAAAGGTGAGAACGTAAGAAGACCTAGTGCTTCAGGTTGATTTCGCCGAAAACTGGAGTCTATATTCACAGCAGTAGCATATTATGGAGACTATACAGAAAGTTTTGTAATTGTTAGCGATGACACCACCCATGATATTCTGGCTATTAACAAAATCACCAGCTATATTAGTGAGAACAACAGTGAAATTTCATTCCTTACAGATATATCAGATGGTGCTGCAAGTCACTTTAAAAATTGCTACCAACTACATGAACTTGCAGCATCTAAATTTCAAAGAACGAAATGGACTTTTTCCGCCACTGGACATGGAAAATCAGCTTGAAATGTAATTCAGTTAAGCATCTTGCTACACGGCACAGCTTATCAACAGAGCCAATGAAGTGCATTAAGATTGCAGAAGAATTTCAGACTAGTGTACAGGCATACAAGAAAGCCGTTAAACTTATTTTAATTTCACCTGCAGATATACACATTCCGAGATGAGAAACTGAAAGAGTGGAAAACTGTGCAAGCAGTGAAAACAATTTAAAAAAGTCACGTTAAGATAAAGATAAAATGAATTGTATGGGCGGTAACAGCACTATGGCTTACGCCCTTCCCGATACGGGGGAAGTCCCTTATCTTTGCCACGTTTAAAAAAAAAAGTTACGTGTGGTATGCAGGTGAAAATGCAAATAAAATTGTTCACATAGCAAAAACTGTACAGCATGAAAAACAAGAAGTGAGGGTTACAAGTGGGAACAGCTCCCATGTTATACGGTACTGTACAATTAAGGACATAAAAGTGGGATCATTTTTAGCTGTAATATATCGTCGTCGGAACTGCAATACCCCCTATGTGGCATGTTTCAGCTTTTCATGTTTTTACACCAGTTTATAGTTTTGTGTACTCTGCATACGGTAGAAAAATGTCATGTTAAAAGAACTTCTACTTTTTGAGATACAACAACTTTAAAGTACCTAAATTGTATTCAAGGCTGTGGTACAGAAACAGTTTTTTTTGACCTTCCTGAAAAATTGATGGTTTACCACATAGTATTGCAGTTCCGACGACGATATGGTGACTGCTGGTGGGTTGCGGAAGCAACTAAAATTTACTGTGAGTTGCAGGAAGTGCATGTGAATTTCATACTTCCACATGGGCCTGCAAAGGGTTATAAATTTCCTGACCGAATGAAGCAACAAGAACATCAGTACGTAATACCTGTCAAAAATATCTGAAAGTAATCTCTCCGCCACATCTGCTTAAGCGATCTCGAAGACTACATGTCATCTCTGATAGTGGAACAGCATGTGTAGAAGAAGCATTTCTGAACAGAATAAACATTTGAAATACGAGTACTGCCAGTGCACATAGCCTCGTTTGCATAATGACAAATTTATAAACTTTAAATTTACCGCTAGTAAATGTAATTATTACAATTTTGTATAAAACCGAAACCAGAAATATACACCTCCTGAAATCTATATATATTCGTCTTTTTTAAAAAAAAAAGATTTTGAGGCTCAAAAGGGGGCTAAAATTTTAGTTTTCCATTAATATAACACCTCAAAAGCACTCTTCAGAGTTCAATGTATATGCACCTGTAAGGGATTTCAGTGAGCTTTCAGAGGAAAACAAAACAAAAATATCTTCAATAGTTTCTGAGAAAAAGCAGTTTAACAATTTTGGCGCCAAAACTAGCGACAAACTGGCCTAAGTCGAGTCATTTTTTCTTTTTTGAGCAAAACAAAAAAATACGTGTCTCATAATTTTGTATAAAGAATAACATATTTCAATTTCATAAAGATCTGTTACATCACTCGGGCACCCCATGCCTTGAAAATGTTCTGGTGGCAAATTGGTGGATCATACTTGGTGTCTAAATGTCCGGTGGCTAAATGACCGTATTCCGGTCCACAATTGTTTTGTATGGGGAACAAAAGTGCCAAATTCCGACCACTTTTTATTGCGTCGTTTCTCTCTTTCTCTCGCGAAAGATATTCGAGTATTATTCTTTTAAATTAGCATCATTATCCTTATGAATGTCCGCTTAAAGTTTAGTTGGCGTATTCCGTTGTTAGTTATATTTCTGTGGACCTTGTACCCAAAATTCGGTTAATTTACGATCGTTCCTTACTGCTAAGTCACTCGAGTCGGAATGGTGAGGCAACTATGTAGTCCAGGGCTAATGGAAATTTTTCACTATAATTGTTTGGCTGTTCAGTGAGCCCTGTTTATGAAAATGGTACCGGTAAAATCTCGGAACACAGATAATTTTATTAAATATGTTTTTGGTTAAAGGCGAAACCTTGTACAGAATTGTTCCTCCTGTTTTTGATCTAAACGCCCTGTACATGCTGTGCTCCCTTTGCTTTTTCTTTTCTTTTTTGAATTTTATGAAAGGAATCTAACTCGAGTGCTATTACTAAAGACTGGCCTGAGATAATTGTGCTACGCAAATTAAAAATTGTGATACTTCTTTCTTGTTGTTGAAATTGTAATACAAACAGTGGGCAGAGATGGAAATGTGTATTTAGTAACGAACCGATATGTAATTTGTATGATATCAATAAGTACATGGATTTTGAAGTAATGTGTACTTAATAAAAGTTTATAAAAACGAATAATTACAGCTGCATAAATTTTCGTTAAATGGTTGAACCTTAGTAGTAGCTTTAGTCTTACAAGGGTATTTATGTGTAGTGCAAAGGCTATTTGCACTGTACTTTTAATCAGTTGTTCAATGTTTGAAATTTCTTAACCAAGCACAGTTTTACACTTTAAAGAAAATTTAATGTATTTATTTCCGGTTTTATATTCAAAGAGTAGAAAATACAGGGCCTTTTTTTTTAATCTCGTAGTTTAAAGTTGTCTTAATGGTAGAACTACAGCGGTGCTAGACTTCCGGGGATGGATCGGTCTCCTCTGATAGAAATTCATTAGGTTAGGTTATTGGTTTGGAAGTAGAACGAGGTACAGTTGCTGGTTTTGGTGTATAGTGTTGCTCTTATGAAGGTAATACGTTTTCAGTGAGACTCGAAGCGAATTCCGAGTCTCAGTCGGGTAGAGGGACTCCCCGACACAGCGAGACATATACATTCCTTTTGTACTAGAGTTTTATTCGAGAGTGCGCACAGGTAAGGTGGTTATTGCGCGCTATTAATACTGTCGAAGTAAAGAATGAGGCCTCAAGTTAGTTTGACATGGAGTGTTGTTTCTATCAGATGATGGGTGACCGTCTCTCAGAGCGAGCAGGTCTTATGTGGCACTGAAGTTCCGGAATGAACGACTTCGGTTGCAGACGTTTCGTATACTGGTCTTCTAGTTTTAGTTTTACGAGCAGTTTTCTTTCTCCATGCGTGTTGCTTCGATACCACTTTCTTTACTGACGTATTTTTATATGCATGTTAAATGGCTGGTCGTAGTGAATAACCGGTTATGTCGGGAAAAGTAAATTTTACAGGAGAGCAGTTTGAAAGTTCTGATGGTTACTGTGATTCTTAATATATTTAAATCAACATATTCTGTCAGTTCCTCAGTGTTAGGAATTCGAACAAACTAATTCTACACCATGTAGAACACACTAAAAGAAGCTAATACCTGTAAAATCTCAATTTTACAAAAAAGTCGACTTAGCCGGTTATTCACAACGACCAGCCAAATATGATCTTGCACGCTTTAAGGCTTAACCCACATAGCAAAATGACGTCCCAGGGATATCTGACGGATCTCCTGGCAGGATATCGGGACGTCTGTAGGACGTCCTGTTTAAGTCCCGTTTACATCCATGGGACGTATAGTTATAATTAATCCTTCGTATAACTATACGAAGGCATATCCTTCGTATAGTTATAATTAATTAAATAATAATAATAGTAAGGTCGATTTAATTTATAGAAATTCCAGGTAGGTAATCCCGCACGGTTTTCCGGGGGACATCCAGGGGACCTCCATACGGGATGAACTGTTTGTATTGCCCACAGAGTTATCCCACGGACGTCCTTAGGACATCGCTATGGGAGCAGGACCATTCTGACGGTAATGGGATCTAAATGGGACGTCCCAGGGACGTACTCTGCTATGTGGGAACTTGAGCTCAGTGTCTTCAGGTTAGGTCCCCCTTTTCGGTGTTTCTTTCCCCTGATAGCATTCTCTAGCTTCATCCTTCCGTTTACTTAAAATAAGTTTTTATCCTTTTCCTCTGCATGTTAATTTTGTGTTTGTAACATCCACCCTCCCCATCCCACTTCCTTTTGGGTTCAGCCAGGGTAAAACAGTTGATTTCCCATACGTCTTCCTCTCTTTGTAGCACGCCTAGGTGTTTGTCCTGCGGCAAATGAGCTTATTTCAATGTTTATTTTATTTCTTTTTGGACCTCGTTTTGTGTCCGGTTGTCAGTATGTCCCTGTGGACCGTACACAACCAACGTTCCCCTGATTTATTAAGTTAGGTTAGGTATTGGCGCTTTCTGTAGGGATGGCACACGAAGTTTCGCAACTTTCCAGCACTTCGTCAGGGTAGCACGCTACAATATCGTGCTTCTTGGTACGGTTTCGGATGGGAGGAGTTAGAGGGTTACTGAGGGCAAAATACAGGGTTTTGAATGCAAGTTCCTCGGTGGTATAGAGCGAATTTAAAGAACTACAAATTTCTGACTTTCTTATAGCCTTCTTAATGAAATTCCGAACTTTTCTTCAGTTCTCCTTAATTAAGGCTCTACCTACATATTGAAGAAATAATATGAACCCTCTTCCTTTCTACCCTTTTTATGGTTTATTTTAATATCTTACCTCAAACTTTCCGTTAAGCTTTATAGTTTCCGTTACTTTCCCTGACGTTCTACATAGATTCTACAAATTCTTCAACTTCGATGTTGTTATGTAGAAAAAAATCTGTATCTCAAGCAAAAGTAGGAAACTTTTCTTGACTGGTAGAAGCCATGTTGTTACACGGTGTCGAAACGGTGATACTGCATGCTACTGGTTTAACGTGGGCGCTTACTTCCTGTCGACTGTTCCTATTAATATGTTTACATTTGGGAAGGTACTTTCGAAAGAGGGACCATGTGAATTTGAGAGAAAGGATGTAACTGATTTTCATTATAAGTATTTTCAGAGACTTGGTCATTAGTGCATATGATAAAGATATTGTAAGTTATATACTATAGAAATAATTTGTAATATGTTATCCTTTAGGTGTCCCATGAAGAGAATGGTGTGGAATGGAGCCCTGGTTTTTCTGACTTATACTGAAGATCAGTAAATTGATTGTTTCATGTATCACGTCCATACTGATATAACTTATATTATGACTAACTTTCGTTGTGAAAGCCAAGACATTGTTTTACTTTACGTAAAAGTAAAATTTAAAATAAAATAAAATAAATAAATAAAAATAATTTTACTGAAATAACACGGGAATTTTATAATATAAACATTACGATTCTACGTGGGAGACTTTTAATATTTAAAAATGGGCATGAATGCATAGATTTTTTATTGTTAAAACTGACTACTTAGCAAACTAGTTACCAAAAGGCGTTGGGAATATATACACACTCCTAACTAATAATGATTAATAATATTTTCATATTTAATTTTAAACGGTTTCTTCTTATGGACGCATATCTAGAACAGCAATACTATCACAGTCCTATATATATTGACGAAAATATAAGAGCCAAATCATTATTTAATTTAAACATATAGTTTCCTTTAAATTTATTATATTTTAAGCATATGTACCTGATACGTTTCCTCCTGCACCTCCTTTTTCTCACTTTCACTTCTGGTGTTGGTAGCCAACGGTTGTAAGTTATTCATTTCAACTTCACCTAAATCATAATTTAATTCTGCGTCAGTTGAACTTGTTTCTTGATCCAAATGATCTTTTGATAAAGGTACCGACGTTCTTTCTGCCTGCATGGAACTACTGGAACTGGTACTTGGAAGTTCCCGAACGTTTGCATTTCTTTAAGTAGAAAATAGAAAATAAATTAAATGGGAAAGAAATATACTTTTCTCACATCTATTACCACTATTGCTTGGAATTTCATGACAAAATTTTTTAGAAATACATTTCGGCACTCTCAATTTTCCAAAACATGACCTAAATATTGCTAAAGTATTACATAATACAGGGTAAGTCAAAATGATGGACCCGATTTCATAAATTTATTTTGTGAAATATAATGAACATATCTTAATGTGAGCTACGCGCAAGGAAAGGCAAAAGTTCAAAGTTTAGTTGAGTTTAGTTTATCTCCCGCGTGGTTGCATTGTCTACCGCTACGCGGCGCTGGAAGCAGTTAACGAAAATGGCGCTGACTGGAGAGCAGAAATCGTTCTGTGTGCTGGATTACCATGTAAACAACTCTGTGATGAGTGTTCAACGGCATTTCCGTACCAAGTATGGCAGAGACCCACCTACTGGAAAAACCATTCGTACGTGGTATGAAAAATTCAGAGATACGGGCTGCATCTGTAAGCGAAAATCGACTGGCCGTCCTTCAGCTGAGGAAGAGACAGTGGAACGTGTTAGCGCCAGTTTTGTGCGGAGTCCACAGAAGTCTACCTACCGGGCAGTGAGGGAACTTGAAATGCCACAGAAAGCTGTATGGCGAATTCTGCGGAAACGTTTACAAATGAAATCCTATCGCTTGCAACTGCTACAAGCCTTAAGAGACACTGATTATGCTGCTCGAGCGTCTTTCTGTGCTGATTTTCTCACGTTAATGGAAGAGGATGGGTTCGCCGAAAGGTTACGTTACAGTGATGAAGCGGTGTTTCACCTTTCTGGGAATGTGAATAGACACAACGTAAGGATCTGGGGAACTGATAATCCCCACGCAGTTGTGGAACACCAACGCGATTCACCCAAGGTGAATGTGTTTTGTGCTATTTCCCCTGAAAAGATTTATGAGCCCTTTTTCTTCCTTTGAACCTACTGTGACAGGACATGTTTTTCTTGATATGCTGCAACAATGGCTCCTTCCACAGCTCGAAGAGGATAGTGCAGATTTCATTCTTCAATTGGATGGTGCCCCTCCGCATTACCATGGCAGCGTTCGGGGTCATCTCAATGGGGCATTGCCACAGCGCTGGATAGGCCGTGCATCTCAGGAGGATCGAGTTCTCATTCGTTGGCCACCTCGTTCCCCCGATCTAACCCCGTGTGATTTCTTTTTGTGGGGTTTCATAAAGGATCGTGTTTACGTACCACCACTTCCAACAACATTGGGTGACCTTCGCGCCCGCATCACAGCAGCCATTGCAGAGATTGACCGTGACACACTACACAAGGTTTGGCAGGAGATAGACTATCGGCTTGATGTGTGTCGTGTTACGCGAGGTGCTCACATAGAGCACTTGTGATGTGACTGAAAAAAACTTTGAGAGTTACCCTTCTTACCACATGTATTACATTCAGATATGTTCATTATATTTCACAAAATAAATTTATGAAATCGGGTACATCATTTTGACTTACCCTGTATACCTTGATTAAGCATTTGAAAATACTTCTTTGCTAACAGATCGGAAAACCAGATAAACAGGCTTCATCCTCAAGCTTTGTTTAACAGTATGTTCAGAATTCCCACCAAAACTGGATAAAAGAATTCCCTGATTTTTCCAGGTACACTTTCCGTGTCTTCAATAAACAGTTCATTATAGGTTCAACATGCTCTAATATATATTATCACATAATTGAAGTTTGTTGTTATACATATATAGCACAAAATAAATAACATATATTCAAGCTAGGGGAAAAAATAACAACATAAAATTACATTTTCTCTTTGCCTCCTCCATTTGCACTCACAACCAAGCCTTACGATTAGTTTCTCCAGTGCAATGGGTAAAATCAGCTGGGCAAGCAGGGTGATCTTTCAAGTAGTAATAAATGGAACGTAGAAATTGATTAAGCTTCCAACCTGACTTCTTATATCCACACTGAAATGCACCATGGATTGCATGAAGACCACAACTGCCCAAATCGAGCAATGCTGGATCATTTTCATCTGTAACTAATTCTGTTTTGAGTTTCCTAAGACACCCAGTTCATATTAGGACCATCCATCGAAACTTGGATCATTTTGTTAAATGGAAAATAAGACAGCGCGTAAGAAATTTAGAGACCAAGCTCTAAGCAGTAGAATAACTCAGAAAAACTCAAATAACATGTGTTCACCCTTTTCTCACTTTTGTTCCAATATATCAACACAAAGTACATATGTTCCTTCTGAATAATTTTGTTCAACGTCTCATCAAAACACACACACACACACACAAAAAAATGAACTCAGTAAGATAGCATCACTTAATTCATTAAATTAGCATGGCGCAAGACAGTGAACGACTACAAATGAAGCTTTAGTTGGTCCCATAGTGAACTGTTGAGGACGAGCCTGAAAATGTCACCCAAACCGCTTTGAAAACTGAACGTAGCATGGCTTGATACCAGCTTCATGGCCCATACAATTTCTACTTTAGGGATGTTTTCCTTCAGAACAAACTTTTTTACAGTTCCATTAGTTAATGAGATCTCACATTTTACACCAAGATCAACTCCTTTGGATTTTTCAGTAGATTTTGGCTGGAAATGGGTTTCAATTTGAATTTCAATTTATTCAGCTTGTACATTAGCTTACGAATAGTAAGCATTACAGTTGTCAGATAACAAAACATTACAGATTATCAGTTAAATATTCAGTCATTGTGTAATAAGACTTTTGTACAAAGAAATTGAACAGTCTTCTCTTAAATATATTAATATTGCTTATACCTTTCATGTCTATCGGAAGTTTATTGTATAAGCGTGTACAGTTCATATATACGCTTTTTTGAAAAGAAGAGGGATTTTGCTGTGTAACATATACATTTTTTTGTTGCCTAGTATTATATAAATGAATACTGTTACAACGAATTAATAGTTCTTCATTTTTTGTTACATATAAAATAGACCTGTACATATATAGACATGGTAAAGTCAGCAGTTTTTGATTTCTGAACGTATCTTTACAGGATGTACCTCTTACGTAAACCAAAAATTAACCTAATTGCTCTCTTTTGTAGACGGAATAGCGTTATAACCTTGGTTGAGGAACCCCAAAAAATCACTCCATAGTTTATTAGTGAATAAAATTTTGCAAAGTACAACGATAAAAGTGACTGGCATGAAACAGTATTACATAATCTGTAGAGCGCAAAGCATACTGAACTTAGTTTACTAGCTAATTTGTTTATATGTTCATCCCATTGGAAATTATCTTGAATTAAAACTCCTAAAAATTTGACCGAGGATGAGATTTTAATTGTTCCTGAATCAATGATAGCTAAGGAAGAGAGCAGGCTTTGTTTTTTTAGATGAAAATTTAGAATAGTTGTTTTTTCATAATTTAGATTCAGTTTGTTTGCTGAAAACCAAGTTACAAGATTGTCAAAAGTAAATTTCAAATTTTCGTTTAATTCCTTCATAGAGTTGCCTGACACAAGTATATTTACATCATCAGCATATAGTACACCGAAACCAGGTTCTATACATTGCAATAGATCATTGATGTATAGTGAAAAAAGTATAGGTCCCAATATGGAGCCTTGGGGGACACCTTTACTAACTTTTTTGACAGTGGAGAACGATGTACCTAAGTTATTTTGAATACGTTTTTTGATTTGTACTGCTTGCATTCTATCAGTAAGATATGATTTAACCCAATCGTAAGAAATGCCTCTAATTCCATAACGATACAATTTTGAACGTAATATTTGATGATCAACAGTGTCAAAAGCCTTTGAGAGGTCAGCAAACAGCCCAATGACATAATATCCTTTATTTAATCTAGCCATAGTATTCGTAAGAAAATCAAAAAGGGCTGTATCCGTTGATTTATTTTTCTGAAAACCATGCTGGCGATTAGATATGATATTACAAGAACATAAGAAACTATTTAAGCGCGATAGCATCAAAGATTCAAAAATTTTTGAAAATGTTGACAAAATAGAAATAGGGCGATAGTTTTTCGGATTATACATATCACCCTTTTTATAAATAGGGATGACCTTAGCAAATTTTAACTTATTGGGAAACACCCCTGTTTCAAAAGATACATTGATAAGATGACAGAGTACTTTTATGATGTGAGGAGCACATATTTTAATAACCTTACTCGGAACATCATCAATTCCTGATGAACTTGAGACCGATAATTTACTTATTGTGCGTGATACTTCTTCCTCAGTAACTGGGGTCAGAAACATAGTTTGGTCATTAAATTGAATCGTATTAATTTTTGTGTGGGTGGTTTTATTAGGTGACGACCGTGTAGCCATTTGAAAATGATTACTAAATGTATTTGCAATATCCTTTGGGCAGTACAATCATGAAGAGCTACAACATTAGTACTTGGTCTGGAATTTTCAAATGAATTTGCTTTGGAGCCTTTAGGAAACTACGCAAGAGCTTCCTCATCCTTTCTTGCAGGAAACACATACCCTGCAACCTCCCACGTTTACACTGTATAATAATGAGATACAACTTCAAACAACAAAGTATCATTTAAAAAAAAAAAAAATAAAAAAATAATAATCGAAACATAGTTTGTAAAATATTGATAAATTTGACATTGGAATAGAAAATTCTTTATGAAAATTAACTCCATGACTTTCCAAGTTGGTGGGATCCCTGTATATTTCTAGTAAATGCTGTTTGTTATCTTCCCTCGCTTAATCGCAATGTGTAAAAGGAAGAAAAAAGCAATCAAAACACCTTTGCATTAGCAGCACAAGCGTTATTTTATGAATATAAAAAACATGCATTTTTATATGCATTTATATTATCAATAAAAACGTCAACACCCTGCTCTCAAAAGCTAGACATGTTTTTAAATTAACTTAGGCGTCGAAAACTGATTAGGATAAAAATACAAGGTCTGAACCGGGAAAGGAGAATGACTCCATAAAATTCGTTTATTTACATACACTTGAAATTCCTTGAACTAATATCCTTGATTTTTTTAATTAAAATCTTTTTTTTTTTTTTTTAATAACTTGTGGCACTGAAACAGCTTCTAAGTTAGTTCTCTTTTTCAAATACGTTCACCAGTAAAAACTAAATTAAAATTCACGAATATGTTGTGAACTTCGCTACGGAAGACAGCTATGGAAAATAGAAAATTATAACAACTTGTAATAATTTTGAAAAGGAAGGAAGATATGACGTTATTGACTGATGGTAGATTTTACGTAGGAAACTTCTACGTTACTTTCGTCGATACACCCTAACTAAGCCCGAAAAAGGAACGATTTAAAATGTTTCTATGTATCAGCTTTCTTTTCAAAATGACGTCTATATCGTCCTCGTTTCCTAAGTAATTGCAAATTTTATAATAGCACATGCCTCTTCTCTCAAGGCTACATCTTCCAAATAAATTTTTATCGGATTTAAGTTTACTAAGATCTATTTTAATTCATTTCGGTGAGTTTTCAGCCCTCAAAATTGCACTATTAGTCTGGGAACACCCTAGGACAATATTCCATAAAATTTAAGAGGCCGTATTCACACAGTGGTACAGCACTCAGATCTTGTGCGTTGGGTCCCCAGTTCGATTTCGGCTCGTGTCAAGTAAGCTTTGTGGTGAAAAAACACCGTGTTCGTGAGTTAACGATGAAATGAACCAACGAAAGTATCTTAATACAAATTCTTGACCTATCCTATCACTTTGGTTTGTATTTACATTACCACGGGTCTATCATCCCATAAGGAATGAAAAGTGAGTTTTAAGCTTACGTAAGAGTCGAACCACAAAATGCTTAGAAATACTGCACTTTATTTATTTTTAAAATAAAACCAATTTTGATTTAAATCATGATTTTTAAAAAATCATTTGATTTAAATCAACCAACCTTGAATTAAACATAAAACTTATCGATCTTGTATCGCTGCTCGACACTCCTCTGCATTTTGACCGTTACGCGACGCTTTAACAGCCGTCCACTTCGCCACCGATTCACACTCTCCATACTCTTTAAAAGCTGACCCAACTGACGAAAAATCGATCGCTGACCTAACATCCCCCACCAACCGTCAAGTTTGCAGACTTCGCCCCCGATCCTTCTGAATGGACCAAGAAAACCAGTCAAATTACTTTCCGGACATATGTATGACATGTCATAAAAATTCAAGTTCTAATCACTAATGACAAGCGATGATATATATATATATACGTATATGCATTATGTACTTCTTCTTTTGATAGTGGCAAAATGAAATCAACGAGTCATAAATAACGTATGAAGGAAAATCGTCAGACGATCACCTTGTACCGATAAATGTGTTAATCTTAGTGAAATAAAGCAGACAAGGTCTAAGTACACATCCGGATCACGCCACATCATGCTACGGGTTTCAATGACCGTTTATCGAAGGATCCGGATGTTTCGCATTGTTACTAAGTTACATAAGGCAATATACTGGAAACTTTTCAATCATAAGAGTCCCAATTAATCAGTGAACTATGGAAGGCATGGACATTTTCAGAAGAAACTTCCCAACGACACTAGACTTCCTTATCAAACTCAGTGCAGTGCCAATGTAACAACCAGAACAAGTTATTTCAAATAATTCTCTTCTTACAAGACATCCTCGCCGAACACTGTTGAGTGCCGCATCGGAGCGCATGGTACTGACTCGGTACCTGACTGTCTCCGAGACTAAGTCCCATATTTACTATTACTTTATAGTCGTGGTCATATACAACTAAACGTATAAAACTGAATGAATGTAGATCTTGATGATTAGCTCAGACAGTGTCAACAATTTTAATACCGTAAAATGTTAATATAATTGGCATTGTTCTCGCCTTAGAATCAAAACGTTCCCTACGGAGTAATTTGAGAATTGATATTCTAGCTTCAGCTACTTTGGTAGGTCTCGCTAACTATAGAGCAATTTCTAGTTAACTACAGTAAAACGTCCTAAAACGCTCTTTAAGGGATCGCGTATTAAGCGAAATCCTGTATTAGACGGAAGACGACTACGTAGGACACAGTTTTACTCGAGACTGATTAGATCATTTAATTAATGATTAGCACTTAATGATGGAAGAAACTGTTCTCATCAATGTTAGGGAACAATAAATTGCCTTTATTTTGAAACCTATTACCAATCCATAAGCACATACCAACTGTTATTACTAGATTCAAAATTATGCCAATATTGTAATTTATTAACAAACAAATAACATCATTATGAATTGAACGTAAAGAGGCCCTTAATGTACTTTGTGCAGTACTTACTATTTTCATAAAGACCTCTTTGAAGCTAACTATATTTTCTAAATAATTTCCACATTTATTTAGCATAACGAGGGTTAACTATTGATACCTCGTATCTACAACTAAAGTTGTTGTTGTCTAACTATTGAAAGGAAAAAAAAAGGGCAACTGGAAAGTCCGCCAATTTGATTCCTTTCAATAATTTGTTAAGAACTTTAGGTGACAAAAATGTAGATACCAGGTATCAATGGTTAACCTTCGATATATCTTCTAACTTTCGAAAGTTAAAATACTTCCCTATTGGGAAATATTGAGGTAGGTGAGGATAAATCAGGGATAAAGTCTTGCATTTCATTTAAAACCTGAACATTTAGAGCTTTTATCACAGAATTTCTCTTTGTCATTTTCATATCTACCAGATTTAGCGTTTTGGAGCGAACTGGTTAAATAATACTGACTATAAATGAGAAACTTGCTTCCAAACACCACTTAAGTAATTTTTCTTAACGATTTTCGGTTTTTGTGCTATTTCTCCTTGTTAGGTCAAGGTACATATGCCTGACTATAATAACGTTCGTAAATCATGTTGAAATTAAAAGGAAAAAGTCACGTGTTTTTTTTCAAAAGTCGACCTAAGTCATTAAAAATATTAATTCCAAATGTCACGTCGGCATTCTTTGACTACATTGAAAGTGTAATCTTTGGTTGTTACTAAATGTCTGATTGGGCAACTCCTACCCAGCTGTTTTGAAGAGGAACCACAGAAACGTCCCTAGCCTCAGAAATGCTTCGACTTTTCCCAGTGAAATCTGTGTAAGTCATGGGAAGAGTGTAGACGTAAACAGGCTGTTAAAATATCTAGATCTGAGTGATGACGATCGAGCATTTTATGAAGAACCACTAAGTAGTGAAAGCGCAGAAATTGATGGCAAACTCTTATACGAAGATTTTGAAGAACCTTTCGTATAATTAATACTGTACTAGAAAGTTTCAGGTCTTAAAGATCGTTGCAATACTGTTTTAAAAAGCGTCAGGTTTCTGTTCATTATTACATTGAGCATTAACATTGTTGTTGACAATAAAATTGCGTCATTTGCAATTTTTATAAAGTCCTAAGATATTTAAAAAAATGTATAATAGTTTTCTGTAGGCTGTTGTTATAAAGTATTTTTGCAATGTAATGTAATAATCAATAAATAATAAATGTTAGTAAATCATAAGTTATAAAATAATAATGATCATTGTGCAGTTCATTGACTTTGTAAAGTTTTGTTACGTTGTTTAGGCCTAAGCCCCAAATCAGGTTTTTCTTTTTTTTTTTTGTATAACCATACATAACATTTATCGTTGAAATATGTCCCATTAGAGGAGGAATTATAGCAACATCAGTTTTTTGTTTCTCCTGTAAAATTACAAAAAAAAAAAAAAAAAAAAAAAAAAAACTTAAGTGGTGTTTGCAAACAAGCTCCTTATATATACTTACATGATTGCGGAGCTCCAGGGAAAATTGCTCGTTCACTTCACCACAGAAACGCCACCATAACGATAATAGAAAGAAAGTAAAGAAATAGTAGTTGAAATATGCCATAAAATTTAAGACGCCATCTCTGTTATGACCATGACGTACAGCGGAACTAATCACTGAAATGTATAAAGTGAACCAAAAAAGTTTTGTCGCTTTTTGTGGAGGTCTGTGTTCAATTGGCCCTCACACAGTGAGTTGAATGCGAATGGAGATCAGGAGAAGGTCAGTTGTTGGTGTGGGTATAGCCAACATACTACCTGGTTGTGGAGTTCAGTTACACCGTGAACGTGCGGAAGGACAGAGTGAACATGGGACCTCCACAGAGCGTCATAAGGGCGTGTATGCTGTACGAGTTCAAACTGGGGTCAAACGCAGCTGCAGCGGTGGATTACCAAGTTTAAGGACGGTGACGAAACACTCGAAGACGCACCACGTGCGGGAAGACCAACACAGGTACCAAATGAAGATCTTCAGGCAGCAATTGAGGCGAACAGTGGCCAGACATGTGAGGAACTGGGACTACAATTCAGTGTGAGTGGAGAAACCATTCGGCAGCACCTCCATCAACTTGGGAAGCACTACAAGTTGGGTCGATGGGTCCCACATGATTTGACTCCGGGCCAGAAGGCAACACGAGCAGACACCTGTGTTTCTTTGCTGTCTCGTCTGAGGAAGGAGCCATTTCTGGACAGGGTGTTGACATATGATGAGAAGTGGGTCCTTTACGAAGCTCTACGGTGCTGTCAGCATTGGTTAGCATCCCATGAACCGGTTCCAAAACAGCCGAAACCAGCACTGCACCAGAAGAAGGTCCTCCTGTGTGTTTGGTGAACTGCTCGCGGCATCGTGCATCGGGAACTGCTACCAGCTGGTCAGAGCATCAATGCAACTGTGTACTGTCAGCAGTTGAGCTGTGTTCAAGAAAAACTCAAACCTCTGGGGCAAGCACTTCTGAATCGCAAAGGGGTCCTCCTGTTACAGGACAACGCTAAACCCCACGTGGCTAGGATGACCCGGGACACCATTCTACGCCTTGGATGGGAAACACTATTGCATCCGCCATACTCCCCAGACATTGCACCGTCCGATTTTCACCTTTTCCATTCCTTGGACAATCACCTTAGAGGACGCCAGTTCAAAACCCTAGTAGAGGTGCAAAATGCACTTGTTACCTTCTTCGCTTCACAGCCCACCAAGTTCTACGGCGATGGAATCCATGGCCTTCCAGAACGTTGGTAGAAGGTCGTCGATGCTGATGGGGACTATTTTTGATCTTCCAGGTACGTCTTAGGTGACATATCGATGTTCGAAGGTGGTGGGTGAGAAAGCGACAGAACTTTCTTGCTTACCTTATGCATTTAAAGTGGTTACTGTTTCAATGAAAAATGAGTAACATTTTAATTTATATGCGGGTAGAATATCGGTAAACTTAGTTACAATTGTGTAATCTGTCACATGAACTGTGCTCTAATGAAAACTTAATACAGGATTGAAAAGAAAGGAAGTCATGTCCATCCTCTTCACCTATTGCATTTGAGGATAGTGTTTGTTAAGTATATTATCAAGAAACGGGAACATTGTTTTATCTACACTTCCCTCTCTGTTAAAAGATGGCTTTCTTGTGATAACGCAGAAAGTTCCTCTAACGGATCTATCAATGTGTGAACTCTTTCAGATGTCGTCTTTATAAGCCCCAGATGGAAGTGGAAATTTTAGCACCTTTTTCGTGCTCTGTGACTAAACATCACCTATCACTGGAACAATCACCACTCTTATTTATATAAATGTCCATGGTTAGTTGCGCTTACGTCATAGTCATAACAAACATGGTGCCTTCTTAGTTTACTCCTAATTTACTTTCTTTACTTTACTTTCTTTATATTGCACACAAAATTATGTATTGTCTTTATGTCGTTTCTGTGATCAAAACGGAAGTGTATTTATCGAAACGTTAGGACGACTTCTAGGCATATTAGAAACCAAGAAATACCTCCCAACTTCAGCAATCATGTAAGTACACATATTTATTAGTGAGGCCCCTTGCGCAAAACTGTGCATTAATAAGAATGAATTAATTCGGAAGACTAGAAAAGGCGTGAATTTGGATCCCGAGATAGTAAAGAAGTTAAAAAAAATCAAAACAACAGTCACTTAATTTTTAAGTTATGAAGTTGTCCTCCCACTGCAATTCTTTATAATGTTATGGTGAACAAATAATACTTATCACTTTCCATCCCATGATTAAATAGTTTCTCCCTTACCCCATTTGAATGCAAAAATAGATTTTTTGCACACGAGGAATTCAATCTGGAGTACGAAATCGAAGGAGTACACTAAAATCTATATATAACGTACAAAAATTCTTGTCTTGTTAAATTATTATTATTTTGGAGGGAAAATGAACAGTAGACAGTCCAAGGTTGATTGATTTAAATCATGATGTAAATCGCTTTTTAAATCAGATGATTTTTCAAGATCAATGATTTAAATAAAAATGTTATTATTATTAAAAAATAGCAGAGATAAAGTGCAGTATTTTTAATCATTCTGTACTTTGAATCATATGTAAGCTTAAAATTCACCTTCCAGTTCTTATGTGATGGTCATGTAAAACAAACCAAAGTGATCGACCTAGAATTATAACAAACTATTTGATTGGTTCATTTCATATTATATGCGAAAATTTAGGAGAACGTAGGAACCCAATTCACATTATAAGTTTACAATTTGTATTACAAAAATGTTTATTTTTGTAATACATATGAAAACGAACTCAAAGAAAACAGAAAATCCAGTTTTTGTTTACAAAATAAAACTTGTTCCGTAGCATTACTTACTTTTTATTATGCAAAATGTATTTGTATAAAATTATTTAATTTCCTCACAATGCTTAAAACAATTTATTTTTGATGGAAGTATAAAGTGTACCTATGTGTACGCTGAAGGATGAAAATGCAAAGCTGCGTATCCACTACTGATTTGACTGTATTAAATAGCTCTCACTGAATTAGATTTTATCTTGGGCCTTTAGACAACTTTGGATTAGACCGAATGGATGATGATGGAAGAATTGTTGGGATGAAGAAAGTGGGAGGAAACGAGAGAACCAGGTAAAAAAAACCCACACACGTTTTTTGTTCACTGCAAAGCCTAGACGGGACGAGCCAGGATCGAATCGGAAACCCCACGGACAAAAGGTGAGCGCTCTACCACTGAGCGACTACGGCTCCAAAATAGATCTCATACTTTATGGAATAATGTCATAGAGTGTTCCCAAATTGATAATGCAATTTTGAGGGTTGAAAACTGTAACCGAAGTAAACTAAAATATATTTTAGAAAACTTAAATTGTGGAACATTTCGTGTGGGAGATGCAGCATGGAGAAAAGAGGCAATTGCGATTATAACATTTGCACTTACTTAGAAATAAAGAAGTCATTTTAGAAGTAAAGCTGTTAAGTAGAAGTACCCTGTAAATTGTTTCTTTTTCGGACTTAACAGTGTATACCACTCTGAAACCACTTCATTCATCGGGTATCAACGAAAGTAACGTGGAAGTTTTCTACATGTTTTGCAAAATATACCGTAAGTAAGTAACGCCATATCTTCTCTTTTTTTTTTCAAAATTATTACAAGTTGTTGAAGTTGACTATCTTCTGTAGCGAACACCACATATTTGTGAATTTTACTTTAGTTTTCACTAATTAAGGTATTGAAAAGTAGAAAACTAACTTAGTAGCTGTTTCAGTGCCGCAAGTTATTAATAAATAAATAAATAAAAAATCGATTTAAAAAAAAATCAACAAAAATGATTTTTTAGAAAAAGAAATTGACTTTTTGCAACCCTGGTAAATACTGTGCCTATTCCTATGTAGTCAGGAACACTTTCTGTAAGAATTAGTTTCAATTTAGGAATGTAGCCAATAGTAACTACAGAACATGAAAAAGTTATCTGGAATTGTTACACACGTCAACAAATCTAAAATCTAAAATAAAAGTTTTATTCGCTGGAGGAAAAATCATTACAATATGACAACTTTTGTGGTTTGTGTGTCATTTCGTGTTATAAATGCAACAGAGTCTTACAGTAAACATCGACAAATTCTCAGGAAACAAGTACAGCTAATTCTGAACGGATTTCGTTTTAATGCGAAAAACGCAGAATTCCAAGCAAAGGTAAACTGATGCAATAAAAAAGTGGAAATATCATACTGGATTATTGATCTGATGCTGAGTCTCCGTTTAATAAATGAAGATAAATGTCTGTTGCCATGAATTTGGTTTCGAAACTACTCATTAGCATCAGAAAGCGACTAGTCATACTTTAATTCTTAGATCTAAGTGACCATTATTACTTCTGGCTGAATTTATTTGGTTAAGGAAAATATATCAATGTATTTTAACATGCCTTGTTTATTGTTTGCTGTCTGTTCTCTGGTATTAATATAGTAACAATCGTAAATATTTTTTTCTTTGGTTTCAGAATCTATTAATACTTTTAGCGTCAACTGGAGTATGTCTACTATTATGTAATACTTGCGAAAGTCCGAATAGTGCGGTCCCCCATTTTGCGAAGAGATCAAATCTAAATTAGCAACGGTCATTCACACTCAAGAACAACTTAAGAGCAAAATTTTAAATGGTCACAAATACAACACTTTTCAAATCTCCTAAGAGTTGATAACACACATTTATTTTTGTTTCACTGACTAGGACTCAGCATTGGATGAACTTTCCAAATAACGAATGTTAAATTCAAAATATGCATTCCCTGGTCCCGTCCCATATAACAGTATGTGATTTTCCATTTTGAATGTAATTTCCATTATCAGGTAAAATAAGCTTAACTATTGAAGTTAGTGGAATTATAATACCGGAGACTTCTGAGGTCAGTCATTCCTGGCAACCTTACAAAATAACTAAGCAATAACTATTCATCTCTGTTGGGAAGTGAAAGTTTTATTAGGAAACCTTCAATTATAGATTAACTCAGATTCTTTTGTAACTTGATTACGATTTTTCTCGCATGCTATTCCTTCGTTTCTAGGCTTGTGTTTTTCTTCAGCTTGCTGTTTCCGTTCAGCTAATTTTTCACCTAGTTTTTCTACTGACTTTTAAATTGCTTTTTTTTTTGTGTGTCGCCTATGGAAGTATTGAACTTTATAGAATTAATTATTAGCGGTGAATTTAAGATAAAAAGGAAGGAATTTATTTACAGCATATTTGTTCGAGACGTGAACACATAAAACACATAATAATATCAAAGAACTGTTTCAATATTTCGAACTCCTTGGTGGTTCGCAGTCATGCGGAGAGGAGTAAACGACATGCACGTGCAGAATTAACAAAACTTTAGAACGTTATTAATATACATGTATATATTCAAAAGCGATTACTGCACTTCTAAATACAAACCTTGAAGACAGATGTTCTACTCTTCTTCGCTTAGGCTTATTAACAATCTCCATATCATGGATTATTTGGATACCACCAGCTTCATGCTCTTCCAGCAACGGCCCTGTTTTCTTGCGATTCCTTGAAGGGACCGAATCCTACCAACGAAATCCAGACATTCTTTACACATGCTATAAAAAAGCTTTTTCATCACATAAGACGGAAGAAAAGTATATTAAGCAACTAATTTCAGTTGTTCGTAACATAGTACAATGATTTTACCCTTATAGGAGAAGGCCGGATAGGGAATATAATAAGTGAAATTTGAAGAGAGGAATGAAATTGTACTTATGTAGTATCTTGACGAAGATCACGTGCACACTCACACACTTAACAATATACACTATAAAGTTCGACATCAGACATTTTCAGTCGTAGAGAAGAAGTTCACTGTACATATGTGGATAATTGGATAGAAAAAAACAAAATAGCGGACGTCCACATTAAAAACAATTTACGACGAACTGCGCGTGCGCAAGTACTGATGTGATTTTTTTTTTGTTTGTTTGTTTAAAATTGAGCTGGTATAAGAAATAATAATAAAAACTGGGACTCAGTAAGGGAAACGTAGTAAGAAAAGTGGAATACAGTATAGAAACCGCAGACGAAGAAGGTGAGATACAATATAGAAAACGCACACCTCAAAAAAGTGGGATTTAGTATAGAAAACGAGTCAGAGAAAGTGGGATATAGTATAGGAAACGCAATGAAAAGGGAGTAGGTTGCCGAGTCAATCACAAAAAGTGAGAGTCAGTATAGAAAACGCTTATAAAAAGTGAATGGGCAGGAGTGAAGCGAAAGTGTGAGCGTAGACCAGGAGAAAGATAAAAGTTACTGAAGGTTTAGACCAGGTTTCAGTTTAGCTCTGAAACCCTGAATGAAAGCTCGTTCCCAGAGACGACTTGTGGATGTGTTTGTGGTGGGGGTTGGAGTATGGATTATAGCTGTACGGAAACTGTCACCGAAGTCGGTGTTGTGCAATTGCGTGTGTGCAGACACTGGCGGGTCTGTTGGTGACGAAAAAGTGGCGATGATTATTGACAAGGAGATTCAAAGGACCACCTGTTTCCCCCACACGGAATGCCGGGCAGAGTGTGTAGGTTAGGATATATATAACACGTGAGGTTTGACAGGTTCCTTTGGGAAGTACAGCGAAGTTACCATCGGCTGTGTTGACTGAGATAGTTGGAGACGTAATAAGGATGGGACAGGTTTTACATTTAGCCCTGTTACATTTGTCGGCGGGAACTGAAGGTAAATGGGACGAAGGGCTAAATGTGGAAATAATTTACCAGTTTAATTTGTAAAATGACAAATTATTAAAATTTTCATTTTTGCACACGGAAGACCATTTATTAAAATGTATGATAATTATGTTGCTTTATAGTCTTTAATATATTTAGAATACCACTATTGTTGTTGCCCTAATATTTTCTAACACCTCTAAGTCTTCTTCGATGGGAGTGCACCAACGAATAATAAATAAGGGTCATTCCATGTTAAATCAACACACCCTTTAACAAAATTCTACCTTACCCTCTCAGATTTCTACGATTATTGTTTATTACTTGTGCCCGTGGAGAATGTCAATGTCAAAAACGCTTGTTGTTTTTTTGTTTTTTGACGCAGTGGTTTTTGTTTTATTAGCGTTCAGAAACCACAACAGTAGTAAAATCTTGCGTGTTGTTAATTCACAAAATTTTTCATTACTCATTAATGGTTAGAGAGAGCTCAGAGAGGGATCACTTTAAAGATTTGTAATAAGCTTTAGTTTAATATGCCAATTGATAACATTGCAGAAACAAAAAAATTTGTTTTCCGAAAGTTGTCCCGAAATTTTCAAATTTGATTTTCTCAAAATCGGACATCTAAAAAATTAAAAAAAAATCGAAGTTGGGTATAATTGTCTGTCCACTATGGTTCACACTGTGTATTCTGAAATTCAAATTCTTAATATGTACTCTAAGTGCCTTTCCTCCGCAGGCATATGACGAAAATAATTTTTATCTCACGATCCCATTATCGTCTCAAATTATAATTTTCATGGTAGGTGTAAGGAAGCAAGACAAACGTAAGAATGTTTTGAAAATTTTTGAGATGTCCGATTTTGAGTAAATCAAATTTGAAAATTTCGGGAAACAAGATTTTGTGCAATTCTATTAACTGATATCAAACGAACGTTTGTTACAAGAGCTTTAAAATGAGCACTCTAGCATTTACTGTTTATGAGGAATAACAAATTTTGTAAATTAACAATACGGAAAATCTGACTGTTTGTGTGGTTTTTGAACGCTAATAGAGCACAAAATCTTATTATTATTATTTTTTTTTTAAAATAATGAAACAATAAACTAAACATCATAGAGATCTGAGATGGTGAGGTAGAAAAGGTGTGTTGAATTGACGTGGAATGACTCGTAAGTATACAGAAAGTGACAGTAAAATAAGGAAGTTTCAGATAAAGTAA